>JAOTQJ010138352.1:0-40181 GCA_025642045.1 Solanum sejunctum | reverse complement strand
TAGCCATTTCCAAACCATTTGATACATTCTTAGGCTTAACGGTCAAATCATAATTTCATAGTCAAAATACACATACATAGGAATAGCCCATTCATATACAAAATGGTGCAAGCACCCAAAATGCTCATAGAGCCATAATCAGTATACATATATGTGATCACAATATTGTTATAATCAATATCTTATCAAATTCATATCATATCACTAAAATTGGGCTTAACCCACTTCATACTTTTCATAATAATCCATGTACATTAATGCATATCCTATGAACAATGAGAGAATGACATGGGTAATTAAGATTCAATCTAAAATCAATAATATAATATGAAATTCAATTGAAAACATAACTAAATCCACATTTAAATTCATAATATAATCACTCATGCATAAATAAGTCTTAAAGGGAACATACACACTTGAAATTTCATAAACCCCAAAGTAAAATCTCATAAGAAATTAAATCACACTAAAATCATCAAATAAACACCATCCATGCATAACCAGAATTTTTGGATTCATAATATTCTAAACCCCGATTTACAGTAAGCTTAAAATTCATAAAAATTACTTGTAAATATCTTGAGTCTCCTTGATTGAAAGGTAATCAAGGATCAAACCCACACACCTTCACTAAGATGAAGAAACCCCAAAGTAATTTGAAGGAGACTTAAAATCCCAAGCTGAAATGTTGAAATTCCAAGAGTTCTTTTGTGGAAGGACTTTGAGAGTATTTGTGGGAGATTCAAATTACGAGAGATAGGTTTTAATATTTGAAATAAGTTTTAGGTCTTTAGATGACCGTAGAACATCTTAGAAATTTCCAAAAAACCAATAGAAATAACTGAATTTACTAAAATGCCATTAATGATTTGGAGTAAAATTTTATCGAAAGTCACTTGACTAGAGGGTAAACAGTCTGTGTGGGATTACACGATCCGTTTACTGGCGCACGAGCCCACACTCGGATAAATTTTTAGAAATTTTAATCTTGAACCAACACTTAAAATATTTTTGCATGAACCACTAAATGGACCAATAAACAGCCCGTGTAGAGCCACACGGTCCGTGTGATGCTCCCCTCACCCCAACCTTAGGAAAATTTAATGAAAAGGTTACGAGACAGCGATCCCATACTTAGAATATTTTTTATTTTGGGACTTCACAGAAGGCCAAATGGCCCATCTAGCACCACACGACCCATGTGGTTGATTGTGGCACAAGACTTAGCCAAGAAGTGGCTGTCATAGGCTCAAGGGTAGTCTCACGAGTCGTGAGATACCTCACTGCCCGTTTACTTGCCCGTGTGGTAACACTGCATGGGAGGGTCTTATGAAAATGATCATAACTTCTTCTCCTGAACTTGGAATGAGGTAAGACCAGGTACATTAAAAAGCTAACTTAAATGGCTTTAATTTGGTAGGTCGTGAGCCACCCGGGTCCTTTTGTGCTAAGAGATATGATCCTTTAAAGTTGGCTCTTCTATCAGTACTTATGTCAAACTTAGCCAATGGAAATCCCTTTGAACTTGGCTTGATGTAGGGGACCTATGATGACCTTGAACAACATAAATAAGCTTGACTTGAAGGCTTGGAAGTGAACTTAGATCAAGTTTGGACGTTCCATAAGGTGTTAACTTGGCTCAAAACTTTTCAAAACCAAATCACAAGCTTCACCAATGCTATTCAAAAATTCGAGTCCTTACAACGACTTGTAAAATGAACCATGGGCTCATACAATGCTTTTGTCTGAGGATATTTCCTCAACTTCAAAAAATTACTTTTTTACCCTCTATTTTGCAACCACTGTTTACGTCTTATAGTTCCTTGTACGAGTTGTTGAACTCGTTTGTACAATAACACCCAGACTTTAAATTTTTACCAAGTCTAATCCTTATCCATGAGGCCTATCTACCTTTGCTACAACCAACAATGAGCTGTAGATGGGCTCGTTCATCCCTATACTAGACTACATCCCTGTACTTTTTTTTTTTCAAATTCTAACCTTTTAACTTATGGAGCTTTATAATATCTTTCCCCTTGGAAACATTCATCCTTGAATGTGATAAAAGCTAGCTTGAAAAGAGTAAAGAAATATCTAACATCCTACCATGAATGGAAGAATGCAAATTAAACATCATTTTCAGGAAAATTTAGACACTATGCATTGGATATCATTTAAAATGCAATCACATAGGTACATGTGCATGCATAATGATGTGGAAAACATAAATGCAAGGAAATTTTGGTCTTTGTCAAGAATATATCTTAATACCTTAGCTTAGAGTAGAGTGAAAGAGATGAGGGCATCATTTCATTATATCTGCTTTCACTTTCCAGATACTTCTAACTTGTTTCCTCTAAAGTACCTTGATGGATGAACTTCTTTGTTCTTTAAGTTTTTCACTTAGCGATCTAGGATCTTCACCGGAACCTCTTCATAGGTCAAGTTCTCTTCAACACTCACATCCTCCAATAGTATAATGGAATTTGGATCACCCCCGAACTTCCGCAACATTGACACATAAAACACCACATGAACCATACTCATTTCCAATGGGAAACTCCAATACATAATCCATCTTACTGGCAAGCCTAAGAATCCGATAAGGCCCTAGATACCTAGGGCTTAATTTTCCTTTCTTATTAAATCAGACCACAACCTTCATAGGTGAAATTTTTAAGTAGACCCAATCATCCAAATTGAACTCAAGATTCCTCTTTCTAGTATTAAAGTATGACTTTGACAACTTTGGGATATCTTCAACTTATTCGTTTATGTGCTACAAAACACTTTTGTTGCTTTAAACTTAAAATTTTGTGTGTTCTCAAAGAGATGTTAGTAGGTTTGATGTGTTTTTTGTGTTGATTTGGTAGGATTTCAGGAATTAAGATATTTTGGGGCCAAGTTGCACAGATTGCAAATTTTTGATGATGTATGAGACCTTTCTATGGACTATGATGCATACCAGGAGCCATAGATGGGTTTCATGGGTTAGCTCAAATGAAAGACTAATTTTAAAAAGTTGAACATACATGTTATCAGATGGACCATAAACCATTTGATGGCCTATATGCCGATCTGTGTGTTGAAGATCAAAAAATATGCATAAGTGCTGAACAGTTACCAGACGAAGACTCCTACAAGTCATAAGTTGATGACATGTCATATACTAGTCTGTACCTGGAGGATAATAGATTTTGAAGATTTGCTGAAGAGTTAATAGATGAAACTCCTTAGGAGCTGTAAGTTAGAAGACAGTTTGCAGGAAGTGTTCGTATGTAGAGGATGGAATTTTAGTAGTGCAGTCTACAAAGGCCAGTCATGGGCTGTGATTTTATATATGGCCCATAACTATGCTTGCCTGATTTTCTAACTCTAGTTTTCGAATTTTGTTCAAGATTTGGTTTCTACTTATTATATATAGTTTTTTTTGGTCTTTTTAGACATAGAGGGTAGTTAGAACGTCCAAAATTCATTACTTTTGATTATTACTTTGTTCTGGGAGATTACTTTTGACTTTACATTCGAGTTATAACAACGTGATTTCTCGTGAAGATTTTGGATTTTGTGTTCTTCAATTTATCTTATAAGTGTTTGATTATGCTATTCCATAACTTAATTCTTTCATCTATAATAAACATGAGTAGCTAAATCCACAACTAGGGTTATGAGAATCATGAAGAACTAATAAAGTAAAAATCAAATAATTTATAATCCTTGGAAAGTGTGCATGTATGTATTGATTAACTCTTCAATATAAATGCTTTTTAATGTGTGCACACGTTAGAACTGCCTAATTCTTACTTACAGGATTAAGGGGTTAATGAATGGGATAAGGGATAATTAATAGGATTCAATGTGACTACTCTTATCTAATCAACCTGAACGGATTAAGAGATGAGTGTATTGGGACAAGGTAAGGATTAGTAATGCAACACCTCAAGGATAGATCAAATCACATGGTGAAATTTTCCTAATGCCTAGATCAAAGGGTTAGGTGAACATAACTTACTAGTTCTGCATGCTACACACTAAAAAAGGCTATGATTATCTGGTTAAACTGAGTTAGGAGTTCGTGGGGAACAAAATACCCTAGTTACTTCTATCATTGATTTCATGACACTTACACTTGATAGTTTAATTCTAGTTTAGGTTTAATTATTAAATGTTACCAACCCTCCCTCCCCCTTACTTTCGAAAAATAAGCTGATTAATTCATTCTAGTTGCTTTTAATTACTCCAAGTCTAGACCTTATTCCTCGTGGGATTGACTCTAGATATTGTTCGATTCTATATTTGAACAACGACCCCTTATACCTTGATTGGGAGGTGTATTTTTGATATGATCATTCCCTATGAGTCTCACTTTCTCCATATAATCCAAACTAAGTTGGGTCCAATCAAAGCCATATTACCAACCTCGAACCATCCTAGCAAAGTTTATGACCCGGACCTAGGACTTAGATATGACATGCGAATGGGAACTCAAGAGTCTTTAAACAAGCCTTATGATACCAAAATTCGCATCATCAGTTCAGAAGCACATTCAACAATCAACACATATATCTAAGGGACGATAAAAAAGGACTCACGCTATAGGGGCATCATAGGGAAAGGGATCAACATGAGTTTACATAGCACATAACACATAAGACTAAGAGGAAGGTACGTATGACTCATGCTATGGGGGCAATTTGGGACTTAGGATTTTTCCATCCAACATATAATCAACTCATGTAACCATAGTCAAAGATAGCCAATACATAAAATAGACTTAGCTAATACACATAGCATATAACATAAAGAGGTTTACAAGGTGTCCAACAGTGCCTCTATATAGATGCGTCAGGGGCAAAAACATTGCCCGGGCATAGCCTCAAATACATAAAGAAATAAAAGTAACATAGATGGATATATGATGGTTCGTCCTTGGAAGATAGGACTCACCAATATAAGTATAATTGGAATCTGAGCTAGGTATCGAACGGTGTATGGTCAAAATCCTCAGTCCCTATATGGTGAAATCATGTAGGAAAAATTATGTCTTAGCACATTTGAATGTACTAAGTATGCAGGATGCAATGCATGAACTTACCAAAACCTGCATTTCAAGGTTAGATGACAAGGGCACATAATATTGAAAGAGATGTATAGCAAAGAATGTAATATAACAAGACGTCATTAAGCTCATGATGCATGAAATGGAAATGATGCTTATATATATAGTGGGAATGTGACCTCAACCGACATAAGTACGACCAAGTGAGCTATTACTTAGAATCCTGATGATTATACCTCATCGGTAAAGAGGTGGTTTACTTGCCAAAGGTAAACCATGCTTCACCTTACAGGCCTCCCATTTCGTATGGAGCAACCTTCCTTATGGGCCTCCCATTTCGGATAGGATTTTCATATCAAACATATCACATTATATCTTCTCCTTATGGGCAACCCCATTATGGAGACATCTTTTCTTATGAGCTTCCCATTTTGGAAAGAAAGCTATGCTAGGCACATAGTTCGAGGATAGAGAGAGAACCCTCCATCCATTGGTGCTATGTCATATCCCACAAAAGTACTTATATATGTGTGTGTGTGTGTGTGTGTGTGAGAGAGAGAGAGAGAGAGAGAGAGAGAACATGCTTTCAAGAGATAATAGTCATTTTCAAAACCATTTTGATGCATTCTTAGGCTTAAAGGCCAAAACGTAATTTTGTAGTCAATATACTCATGCATTGGAATAGCCCATTCATATACAAAATGGTGAAATCACCCAAAATGCTCAAAGAGACATAATCAATAGACATATATGTTATCACATTCTTGTCATAACTAATATTTTATCAAAATCATATCATAAAACATAATTGGGCTTAACCCATAACATAATTTCCATAAATTCTCATGAACATGAATGCATATGCTATGAATAATGTGAAAATGGCATGAGTAATTTGAGATTCAATCTAAAATCAATAATATAATATGAAATTCAAGTGAAAACATAATTAAATCCGCATTTAAAATTTTGATATAATTACCCATGCATAAACAAGCCTTAAAGGGGTCAGGCATACTTGTAATTCCATAAACCCAAAGTAAATGCTCATATAATAGTTTAAATCACATTAAACTCATCAAATAAGCACTACCCATGTTAAATAGAATTTTAGGAATTCATAATATCCAAAACCTCGATTTAAAGTAAGCTGGAAATTCGTAAAATTACTTGAAAATAATTTGGTTCTCCTTGATTGGAAGGAAATCAAGGATCAAACCCACATACCTTCACTAAGATGAAGAAACCTCAAAGAATTTTGAAGAAGATTTGAGTTCCCAATCTCAAACATTGAAATCTCCAAGAGTTCTTTAGCAGAAAGCTTTTCAAAGGTTTTGAAATATGAAGAGTTATTTTGAATGTTTGAAATAGGTTTTAGGTCTTTAGATGACCTTAGAATAGCAAAGGAATTCCTAAAGGACCATAGAAATAACCAAATTTATAAAAACGCCATTAATGAATCAAAATAAAAATTTATCGAAAACCACTTGACTGGAGGACAAACGGTACATGTGGCACTCCATGGTCCATGTGGAGTTCACGTGAGACGACACTTAGAAAATTTTCTAGATATTTTGATCTTGAACCAACACTTAGAATTTTTCACATGAGCCCACCAAAAGGGCACCTTTCATGAGCCGTGTGAAGCCACGCAATCTGTGTAGTGTTCCCGTCTCCCCAACCTTAGGAAATTTTTGTGAAAAAGTTATGAGACGGTGACCCTATACTTGGAATATTTTCACTTTGGGAGCTTCACGGAAGGCCAAACGGCCCATCTCACATCACACGACCCGTGTGACTGGTCGCACTGGTCATGTGGCCTTCTTTAGTCCCAATGATGAGTTTTTTAAGCCTAGACCACTCCATGGATCCTTTACAAAACCCATGAAGTGTCTCACATCTCGTATGGGGTGCTAGTGAAGTGTGCCTTATCTTTCAACACCACCCTAAGGACATCATGCAAGATTTGAGGCCACACGGTTCGTGTGACTTCACACTGGCTATATGGTCTGTCTTGAGACATACTTGGTCCAAAGCTTTGCCTGAAGTGAGATTTCTCAAGGTCCAACGACATTGCACGATACCCGGATTATTACATCGTCTCTCTCTTGGGAACATTCATCCCCGAATGTGCAAGAACAAGGCTTAAAAGGCTTAAATTGGGACATAAAACTTCCAAACACAAGATACCATGCGTAGTGCATCATTTGAAAATCATAACGCCATTAAATCTCAAGCCAAAATTAAGTAAAGTCATTCAAAAGATCATAAAAATCATGTTAATGCGCACGTGAACATGTCATGCCATGAGACCCAAGAATGAAAGAATTGGGAGCAATTAGAGAAAGGGAGAAACTAATACCTTAGGCTTAAGTAGATTGGAAAAGATGGGGGTGTCACTTCATCATGTCAACTCCGCCTCCCATGTAGCACTCTCCATATGTTGGTTCCTCCAAAGCACCTTTATCGAAGCCACATCCTTATTATGAAGCCGTTTTACTTGTCTATCTAAAATTTCTATTAGGACCTCCTCATAAGACAAGTTCTTCTCAACCTCAATATCCTCCAAAGTCACAATAGTGCTAGTATCCCCAACCATCTTTCTCAACATGGACACATGAAAGATCGGGTGAATAGAACTCAAATCCGGGGGTAACTCCACCTTATGTGCCACATTCCCAATCTGCTCAATAATTTCATAAGTACCCACATAACGGGGACTTAGCTTCCTCTTTTTGCCAAAATGCATCACTCCCTTCATAGGTAAGACTTTCACAAATACCCAATCTCCAACTTGAAATTCAAGATCCCTCTTTCTATCATCCGAATAGGACTTTTGGCAACTTTGTGCCCCCTCAATCTCTCTCTAATCAACTTCATTTTATCCATAGCCTCCATCACCATGTCCGAGCCAATCAAAGCCACTTCTCCCAACTCAAACCACCCAACCGGGGACCTACACCTCCTACAATACAAGGCCTCAAATGGTGCCATACCAATACTAGCATGAAAGCTATTATTATAAGCAAACTCGATGAGTGGAAGATGGTCATCCCAATTACCTTTGAACTCCAACACATAAGTCCTCAACATATCTTCCAAGGTTTGAAGCATCCTTTCGGCTTGCCCATCAGTTTAGGGATAAAAGACAATGCTCAACTTCACTTTAGTACCAAGCCCCCTTTGAAATGATTTCCAAAACTGTGAAGTAAATTTAGTACCCCGATCTGATATGATAGATCTAGGCACACCATGCAACTTTACCAATTCCCGAATGTACAACCTTTCATAGTTTTCGATGCCAAAAGTAGTCTTAACCAGTAAGAAATAACCCAATTTAGTCATTCGATCGACGATAACCCAAATGGAGTCAAATTTCTTGCGAGTTCGAGGCAACTCAACTACGAAGTCCATATTTATATCTTCCCACTTCTAATTAGGAATCTCAATGTCTTGAGCTAATACACCAAGCCTTTGATGCTCTACCTTCACTTGTTGACAATTTGGGCATTCGGGTACAAACCTAACTATCGTTCTTCATACCATGCCACCAATATATCTCCTTCAAATCCCGATACATCTTGGTAGACCCTAAGTGAATAGAATAATGAGAATTATGGGCTTCACTTATGATCACCTCCTTAAGGCTATCCACATCTGAAATACATAACTGGTCTTGATACCAAAGTACACCATCTCCCCCTTTAGGAGAAAACCTCAATATCCTTTTCGGTAACCAATTTCTTCAATTCAACCAAGGATGCATCCAGATATTGCTTAGCCTTTACATCAACAACCACCGAGGATTTGGCCCTATTTAGAACATGTATACAACCATCATTAGAATCATTCACTCTAACACCTAATCTATCCAAATGGTGGACATCTCTTTACAACTCCTTCATCCCTTTCTCAACATGAGCCACACTTCCCATGGATAGCCTACTAAGAGCATCAGCTACCACATTTTCCTTGCGGGGGTGATATAGAACACTCATGTCGTAATCCTTTAAGAGTTCCACCCATCTCCTTTGTCTCAAGTTAAGGCCCCTTTGAGTGAACACATATTGCAAGCTCTTATGATCAGTGAAAACATCAACATGTACCCCATACAAATCGTCTCTCCAAATTTTCAAAGCAAAGGCCACCACCGCTAACTCAAGTCATGAGTTGGGTAATTATGCGCATGCACTTTTAATTGCTTGATGCATAAGCTATCACCTTACCATGTTGCATAAGTACACAACCCAACCCAATTTGAGAGGCATCAAAATATACCACGAACCCATCCATGCCCATTTTATAGAGTCAAATCCGAAGCCGATGTAAGTCGATCCTTAAAAGTTTGGAAACTCTTCTCACAGTTATCCGACCACACAAATTAGCCTTCTTTTGGGTAAAGTTAGTCAATGGAGATGCGACGAGAACCCCTAAACAAACCTTCTATATAACCTACTAACCCAAGGAAACTTTAAATGTCTGAAGGGGTCAAGGGTCTAGGCCAATTCTTTACTACCTCACTCTTCTTTTTATCCATCTTTATACTATCACTGGACACCACATGACCCAGAAAAGCAACTTCACCCAACCAAAACTCACATTTGCTAAATTTGGCATACAACTTCTTCTCTCTCAAGGCTTGAAAAACCAACCTCAAATGATCCATATGCCCCTATTCACTTCAGGAAAAGAAAAGAATATCATCAATGAAAACAACCACAAAACTATCAAGGAATGGCTTGAACACCCGATTCATAAGATCCATGAACACGGGTGGAGCATTTGTTAGGCAAAACAACATCACTACGAATATAAAGTGCCCATACCTCATACGAAAGGCCATCCTGGGAATGTCACATTCCCTAACCTTTAACTAATGATACTTGGAAGAAAGGTCAATTTTTTGAAAAGTGAGTAGCCCCTTGAAATTGATCGAACAAGTCATCGATCCTAGGTAATGGATACTTATTTTTAATGGTCACCTTATTCAATTGTCTATCATCGATACACATCCGAAGAGATCCATCTTTCTTCCTTACCAATAATACCAGAGCACCCTATGGGGATATACTTGGCCGGATGAAACCCTTCTCTAACAAATCTTTCAACTGATCCTTCAATTCCTTTACTCAGCCAATGCCATACGATAGGAAGGAATAGAGATAGGTTGAGTATCCGAAATAGGATCTATGCAAAAGTCTACTTCCCTTTTGGGAGGAATTCTGGGCAAGTCTTCAGGAAACATGTTCGGAAACTCATTCACCACTAGAACCAACTCAAGAGTAGTCAACTCAGAATCCACATTTTTAAATCTCACAATGTGATATATACATACCTTGGAGATATCTTCCAAGCTTTAAGGTAGGAAATAAACCAACCTTTAACAGCAGAGTCACTACCTTTCCATTCAGGAATGAGCTCACTTAGAGGTTGGCACTTGACCTTTTGGGTCCTATAATCTATAGAGGCATATGATGCATGCAACCAATCCATTCCAAGAATCACATCAAAATCATACATTTCAAGTTCCACAAGATCACATGGGAATACCTTATGCAAACAGAAATAGGACAACCACAATAGACTTTATGTGCAACAACAGATCCACCCACGGGAATATAAACTAAGTAAGGCTCCCTCAAAATTTCCGAGCTCAAACCAAATTTAATAGTGAACAGAGGAGTCACAAAAGACAAGTTTGCACCCGGATCAAGCAAAGCATAAACATTAAAATTAAAAGACTTTTAACATACAAGTCACAACATCCGGAGCCTCCTCAACCTCTTGACATGCATGTAGAGCATAAAATCTATTGTTCCTCGGAGAAACACCTTCAGGAACTCATGGCTAACCTTCTCTACCTTGAGCCACCTATCCTTGACCATTTTGAGGATTCTTAGGACAATCAACAACCTTGAGATTCTTATCACCACACCCGAAACAAACACCTGAGATTCTCTAACAGTCACTCGTGTGGTGCTTCCCACACTTATCACACAAAGGATATCCCTTTCCACCACCAACTAGTGCTCGAGAAGGAGGCACCTTAGCATTAGCAACCCGAGCACCTGAACCTTGGCCCTGTTGGAAGTGACCAAAACCACCACCCCGAGCGCCGGAGAAACTACCATCAAAATAGGCCCTCTTAGGATTATCCATTCTCTCGGCATAAACCATAAGTCTAGAGATGTCTATATGTCGATTAAGCATGGCCATATGACACTCTTGTACAAGCAAGTCAAAAACATGGGAGATGAATTTATGCATTCTTGCATGAGGATTTGCCATAAGTGTCGGAGCATACTTGGAGAGCTTAGTGAACTTGAGGGCATAATCCCGCACACTCATATTACCCTACTTAAGAATGATAAACTTGGTCATCTTATCTTACCTAAGCTCAAGTGGGAAGAAACGATCCAAAAAAGCAAGCTTGAACTCCTCCCAATTAACAGCATCACCACAGACTCTCTCCATAGACCACTAAGTATACCACACCTGTGCTACATCCATTAACTGTTAGGGAGCTAGCTTACCCCTCTCCTCAAAAGTGACACCCATGATATTTAATACCTTGGAGATCTCATCAATAAGCTCTTGAGCATCCTAGTCAGCCTTAGACCTAAAGAATTCCGGAGGATTCATCTGGGTGAAATCCCTCCTTCTAGAAGCTAGAGTGAGATCCCGTGGCAGTTTGGCCTTCCTAGTTTGAGTAGTCACAACTTGGGCTAGCATGGTAAATGTTGAACGGAATTCACCATTAGAGATAGGCTCATCCATAGGCCCTTAAGGTGCTTGATCCTTATTGGCCAGGGATGGTCTGGTAGGTCTACCACGAGGCATCTTCTAAAACAGAGCAAGGATACTATTCTAGGTCAAGAGCTAATCCAAATATTCACAGCACGACATAAGACTTGAAGAAGTGAATTATTTCCTAAAACATCGTCATAGCCTCCCACTTATAGGCATGGTGCACTTTATACCCATAAATAGGACTTTACTTGACGCGGCACATTGGACTCGAGGATCATTTACAAACCTAGATCTCTAATACCATCTTTATCATGATCCAAACCTAGGCCTAGATGTGACACAATGAATGGGAACACAAAGTCTCTAAATAATCCTTAAGATACCAAAACTCACATCATCGGTTCGAAAGCGCATTCAGCAATCAACACATAGATCTAAGGGATGGAAAAATAGGACTCACGCTATGGAGGTATCATAGGGAAAGGGATTGATATGAGGTCGCATAGTACATAGCACATAAAGACTAAGGAGTGGGTACATATGACTCAAGCTATGAGGGAAATTTGGGACTTAGGGTCTTTCCATCTATTATATAATGAACTCACATAACCATAGCCAAAGATAGCCAATACAGAACATATACTTAGCTAATACACATAGCATATAATATAAGGAGGTTTACAAGCTGACCAATAATGCCTCTACATAGATGGGTCGGGGGCTAAGACATTTTTTGGGTTCACCCTCAAATACATAAAGAAATGAAAGTAACATAGATGGATAGATAGTGGTTCGTCCTTGGAAGATAGGACTCACCACAGCAAGTAAACTTAGAATCTGAGCTAGGTGTCGAACTATGGATGGTAAAAGTCCTTGGTCCCTACATGGTAAAATCATGTAAGTAAAAGTATGCATTAGTACGTTTGAATGTACTAAGTATGCGGGATACAATGCATGAACTTACCAAAACCTACATTTCAAGGTTAGATGACAAGGGCACATAATATCGAAAGAGATGTATAGCAGAGAATGCAATATAACAAGATGTCATGAAGCTCATGATGTATGAAATATAAATGATGCTTTTATATATAGTGGGAATGTGACCTCAACCGACATAAGTAAGACCAAGTGAGCTATTACTTGAAATCCCAATGATTATCTCTCATTGGTCAAGAGGTGATTTACTTGCCAAGGGTAAACCATGCTTCACCTTACGGGCCTCTCATTTTGTATGAAGCAACCTTCCTTATGGACATCCCATTTCGGATAGGATTTTCATATCAAACATATCATATTATATTTTCTCCTTATAGGCAACCCCATTTCGGAGGCATCTTTTCTTATGGGCCTCCCATTTCGAAAAGGAACCTATGCTAGGCACATAGTTCGAAGATAGAGAGAAAATCCTCCATCCATCAGTGTTAAGTCTTTATCCCACAAGAATATTTATATATATATGAACATGCTTTCAAGAGACAATAGTCATTTTCAAAACCATTTAGCTGCATTCTCGGGCTTAAAGGCCAAAACATAATTTCGTAGTCAATATACTCATGCATAGGAATAGCCCATTCATATACAAAATGGTGCAAGTACCCAAATGCTCTAAGAGCCATAATCAATAGACATATATGTGATCACATTCTTATCATAACCAATATTTTATCAAAATCATATCATAAAACATAATTGGGCTTAACCCATAACATAATTTCAATAAATTCTCATGAATATGAATGCATATGCTATGAATAATGTGAAAATAGCATGGGTAATTTGAGATTCAATCTATAATTAACAATATAATATGAAATTCAAGTGAAAACATAATTAAATCCGCATTTAAAATTTTAATATAATCACCCATGCATAAACAAACCTTAAAGGGGACACGCATACTTATAATTCCATAAACCCAAAGTAAATCCTTATGTAATAGTTTAAATCACATTAAAATCATGAAATAAATACTACCAATGCATAAATAGAATTTTAGAAATTAATAATATTCAAAACCCCGATTTAAAGTAAGCTAGAAATTCATAAAATTACTTGAAAATAATTTGGATCTCCTTAATTGGAAGGTAATAAAGGATCAAACTCACATACCTTCACTAAGATGAAGAAACCTCAAAGAATTTTGAAGAAGAGTTGAGTTCCCAAGCTCAAATGTTGAAATCTCCGAGAGTTCTTTAATGGAAAGCTTTTGAGAGGTTTTAAAACTCGAAGAGCGATTTTGAATATTTGAAATAGGTTTTAGGTCTTTAGATGACCTTATAATAGCAAAGAAATTCCCAAAAGACCAATAGAAATAACTGAATTTATGAAAATAACATTAATAAATCAGAGTAAAAATTTACCTCAAACCACTTGACTGGAGGGCAAACGGTCCATGTGGCACTCCACGGTCTGTGTGGAGTGCCTGCAAGACAACACTTAGAAAAGTTTTTGTAAATTTTGATCTTGATCCAACACTTAGAATTTTTCACACGACTCCACCAAACGGGCACCTTTCACGAGCCCTGTGAAGCCACACGGACCATGTGGTGTTCTCGTCTCCCCAAACTTAGGAAAATTTTATGAAAAAGTTACGATAAGGTGACCCCATGCTTGGAATATTTTCACTTTGGGAGCTTCTTGGAAGACCAAACGTCGTATCTCACACCACACGACCCGTGTGACTGGTCGTGTGGCCTCCCTTAGCCCCAATGATGGGGTTTTCAAGCCTAGGCCACTCCATGGCTCCTCCATAAGACCCGGGAAGTGTCACACAGCTCGTGTGGGGTGCCAGTAAAGCTTGTCTTAGCTTGCAATACAACCCCAAGGCCATCATGCAAGATTTTAGGCCAAGTGTGGTCTCACTTGAGGCCACACGACTTATGTGACTCCACACTGGCCGTGTGGTCTCTCTTGAGACATACTCAGTCCAAATCTTTGCCTGAAATGATATTTCTCAAGATCCAATAATGTCATATGATATTTGGATCATTACATAAAGATCGACATCATCTTCTATATAAAGTCTTAAAAATGGTGCCATCTTATACGAGAGTGATAACTATTATTGTAGGAAAACTCGATAGTGGTAGGTGATCATCCCAACTTCCTTTGAACTTCAACACACATGCTCTCAACATGTCATCAAGTAAAAGTATTTATTTAGTAAATCAAGTTTATGATGATCATCAACATATGAAAATACGTAAGATATATATAATTTACAAGAAAATATTAAAAAAATATGCATCGAAACTCAATACCTTCACATTTCAATCTATCTCAATCAAGGGGCACATGGAAGAACAATCCATGCTTTAGGTTAGTCTTACATACTTGGAATGAAGTTTGACAATCGATTTGCACAGGTTTTGACTTCAATCGTTCAAATTCTTAGCTTCTCTTCTCTTCTTCTTACCTCAGTCTTTTGTTAGAATATTTAGAAGGCTTAGAAATGGACTTAAAGAAACCTTTTTTTATGTTTAAAATGACTTATATTGACCATGATTTAAGTTTAGGAGTGGTAGAAAAAAAACTGAAATGCCCCTAAAAAAACTGAAAATTTTGCATTACGAAAATCAAGTCCATGCCACGGACTTGGGAACTCCACAGGCAATTTTCATCAAAAGTTTTTTGATCGAGTTTCTAAACCCTTAGAAAATATTGAAATCGCAACTAAGTGCAAATTCTTGACAAGTCTGCAACGCGAACATGTCATGCACTTTTCTAAAATTGTGTGTTTGCTTCAAAAAATTATCTTTTGATTCGATTACTCTAAAAATCAATCAAGACCATTTTACCGTATAATTTTTTGTGTTGATCGTATTTTCGACCTCGAATTTGCCAAAAAAAATTAGGAAGACACATTATGTGAGCGCCTCTCATCTAGGAATATTTTGATAATTTTACTAGGTGTAACACACACGTATAGAGAAACTAGTATACACATATATGATACATACCAACGTATCTCATACACATAAATCCACCTTCAAAAAAAGTATATGCTTAAGAAAATAATAATAAAAAGTAATTAAAAGATTGCTTTAAATTACTAGATTCAGATCGTAATTGCAATAGATATTAATTAGGTAATATATACTTGTTGATTTAAATCATATTTATGTCATCAAGTCATATTACTTGTTATAATAGATAACATATCTTATTTTAAGATATCAAATTTACATTTTTAATAAGTTTGCACATTTACGGCTCATATACATGTTCCATATGTGAAGTCATAGGTCATAATCTCTTGATCATTTCTATAAATACATACAAATTTCCCTTTTGTCACATTTTCCCTAATCTCGCTCGACATCAAGCTCAAAAACCCTTCTCCATGCATCCTAAGGCTAGGTATGTGTCCTTTTCATGCTTTGTAAATGATAAGCCTTTGTAAAATTCTATTTTACAACTAGATAAAATGTGTGTAATGACTGATCAATTTTGTTACACTTGATTCTTCATAAATTTCTATTTTATATAAAGAAAATTTGTGAATTTGGGACATCATGTCACACAAGACCAGTAAAAAAAAGGGAGTTCTTTCTTACAAATTTGATTTCTAAAGCAAGCCACTCTAAGGACTTCCTCCCCACCCACCACCCACCCCTGTTCTTTTATTTAGTTCAAGGGCAGAGCCATTTTATTGCTAGGGGGTTTATTCGAACCCCCATTTGATAAAAATATTATACTATTTATATGAAAACATTCAAAATTTTTTATGTATATAGAAGATGTTGAATTTTGTTTGTCTAGTTCGTATATTTGTTTCAAATTTTAATCCCTTTAATTGAAATCTTGACTCCATCAATGATTTAGTTGATTTTTGATTATGCATAGGCATGATATTCGAATAAAAACCTATCTACCGCTTAAGCTTGATGAGATGTCATTCCTTAAAAATAATGGCTATAATACGGCTTAATCGCAGGCCAAAAAAAATCTCTATTAGATGCTTAAAATTTAAATAAACTTCATATGCATTTATCTGAAATTTATTTTTCTCATACTTTTAAGTAAAAATTATTACTTAGTATTTTTTCTAAAATGATTTATTCAATTTTGTTTTTCAATTATTAGTATTAGATAATATTTTATCAATTCAATGTTAAAAAAGCATACTTTCACTGATACAATCAGTATATGAATTGTTAATAGAATTTTATAAGTAATTAATTGACAAATTTTAAATAATAATAAAAGTTAAAATCATAGAATCTGATTCAACAAGTCGATAACTTAGTATATACCATATTTGATTATGCTAGTTCTAAATTGTAATGGTTGAAAGCTTAAGAAGAAATAGAAAAAAGAAATCACAATTCACTTTGTTCAATATTTTTAGACTATTGATTCATATTTTTGGCAGAGCATTACTCTAACGTACCAAAAAGATTAAGAAAAGAGTATAAAAATAATAAAACAATGCAAGTATAAGTCGAGAGAGGGTAAGTGTCACCCCCCATGAGGTACCCTTGGCATGACGGACACTCAGAGACCATTGCTAATCACAAGCGAACCACTTGGCCTCATTACATTCATCCAATCCCAATCGAATAGCTGAAGACATACTTGTCAAGATCAACTCAATGAAATAATAGACTAGTCAAAAGGAAAGGCCAAAGGCCAACAAATCTATCAATTGACTAAAAGAGACTAGTATGAAGGAAACTAGTCAGACAATATCCAATTCAACAATCTCAAATTAGACTATGAAGCCTCTATCTAAACTGTCTAGATGGTACCATGACAGGCCATGACTACCACAATCAAAGAAAATAAAATACTAACTCAAGATAGATTACAATAATAAATGCGTATCCTCTGGAAGCACGGGATGACTCACCAAATCAGCTGATTTCAATAGATCTTCAAAGGTGTGCTTGTTGATGACCTTTCTTACCTATCTTTACATTATTAAACAATACAATACAAATGGACATCAGTATGTAGAATGTACGAGTATGTAAAATGGTTGAATGAAACATATATCAAGGTAGAATACTATTAACTCAGATAACTCAAATCAAGGGATACAAAACTCAATCAGGATGTCAAATGTCTATCCAAAGCAAGAAAAAAGAGTAGACAATGACCTGTCAACCCAATCCAAACCAATTTAATCCACTTAGAGTACAATCAATATATAACCTATATGGGAGTTTCTCTTATCTGAAAACAATCACTTAGGAGTCAGTGATCATACAACAATCCTATTGATATTGCCACAACCGTCTAACACTTATTAGGTTAAAGAACGAATGGATCCAATCAACTGAGTCCTATATTACTTTAGGGACATATCAAGAAGGAAATTTTTGATTTAACTGTTTCAATCCTCTCCTACATTTGGTGACATATTGTTTAAACCCTTTTGAGAAATGTGATTGAGAATTGATTAGATGGTTGATAGACCAAAAGGCTTGATTATAATAGAGTTGATAGATTGATAAGAGTTCTTATGAGACCCCTTGATTAGATTGATTGAGACTGATTATCTTATGAGCATTAAGTCTTGGGAGGAGTATCGAGCAATTTTTGACCAATCATTAAGAGGCTATCAGTTTGGAGCAATCATTTTAGTTCATATTTGAAGTCTCTCAAGACTATCAAGTTCTATCAACTTATCATCATGCTCAATCTCAATCATGTTGTCAAGGCTTTAGACTCAGTCCCTATGTTCATTTATGCATTCTTTTACGAATTAATTTATAGGGTTTGTGAAATAACTCATGTAAAGCATTTATTCAATAAATAAAATCTATGATGATCATTAACTTATGCAAATACGTAAGACATGTAAAATTTTGCAAGAAAACATGTATAAAGACTCAATATATTCATCTATCAATCTATCTCAATCTAGGGGCACATGGAAGAACAATTCGATGTTTTAGTTATCATTACATACCTAGGTTTGATGAAGACACTCAACCTTGCAAGAATTCGACCTAGGTTTGAACGAAGACACTCAACCTTGCAAGAATTCGACCTCAATCTCTTGAACCCTCGTTTTTTCTCTCTTCTCCTTAGCCTTAGTATTTGTTAGAATATTTAGAAAAGTCTTAGGAATGGATTTGAAACACTTTTTTATGCTTAAAATGACTTGTATTAGTCGTGTTTTAACTTCAGGAGGGGCAGGGAAAGGTCTGGAATGCCCGTCGAATAAAACTGAAAGTTTTTCATTCGGCGTACCAAGTCTGTACTGCGGACTTGGGCAGTTTATGGGTATTTTTGTTAAAAATTCTCCGATCAAGTTTTTAATCTTGTAGAAAATATTAAAATCACCATTGAGTGCAAATTCATGACAAATTCGCAATGTTGACATGTAGCGCACTTTTTTGGAATTCATTTTCGCTTAGAAGAATTATTTTTTGATTCGGTTGCTCTAAAAATAATTAGGACCATTTTCCCATACAATATTTCTGTTGATTGCATTTTCAGCCTCAGATTTGCCAAACAAGTTTAGGAAGACACGTTATACGAGCTTCTCTCATCAGGGATATTTTAGTAATTTTATCAAATATAATATTGTCTTCCCCTTAAGATTATTCGTCCTCGAATGAAGAGTAAAGAATGGACTCAAGGTATGAATTTAGATTAGGACTATCTCCAATCAAGCTATCAACCCATCAACAATCTAGACAATCACTATATAGATTTATGAATAGATAAATTAACTCAAGAATAGATAGATCTATTCAAATCAAGAGTAAGGACATTAACTTCATCATTTTCATCATTAGGAATGAACAGATACGAGTATTTAGCTTTTATATCTTCCTTGACTTTCTATGTGGCTTCCTCAACAAACTAATTCCTTCACAAGACTTTGATCAAGGCTATCTTTTTAGTCTTTAATTTTTGAATCTGACGATTAGGGATTTGGATTGGAACCTCTTCATAGGACAAACTATCTTTCACTTCTATACTATCAATGGGGACTACCAATCAAGGATCTCCCAAGCATTTCTTCATCATCGAGATGTGAAAAATAGGATTAAGCATATCTAGCTAGCTCAGAAGGCAACTCTAACTCATAGGCAACCTTCCCAATCCTTTTCACTGTTTGATAGGGGCCAATATAACAAGGACTTAGCTTCCCCCTTTTTTCAAACCTCATGACACCCTTCATAGGTGATATTTTCAAATACAGCCAATTACCTACCACAAACGTTAAATATCTTCTTCTCATATCAGTGTAAGATTTCTGGCAACTTTGTGCAGTCTTAAACCTTTCTCTAATAACATTTACCTTCTCCATCTATTGGTGAACAAGATCATGTCTAATCAACTCGGCTTCACCAACTTCAAACCACCCAATTAGTGATCTACATCTCCTCCTATACAAAGCCTCACAGGGAGCCATATGGATACTTGCATGGTAACTGTTGTTATACGCAATCTCAATCAAGGGTAAGTGGTCATGCCAATTTTCTTTGAAGTCAAGGAAACAGGATCTCTATATATCTGAACTATACATTCTGCTTGGCCATTTGTCTGGGGATGAAAGGCGACAATAAGATTCATCTTTGAACCCAGTCCTTTCTAAAAAGATCTATAAAATTGGGAGGTGAATTGATCTTATTTGTCTAAGATGATAGACAAGGGAACTTCATGCAACCTCACAATCTCGCAGATGTACAACTTGGCACTCTCTTTTGTAGTGTCAGCTGTCTTAACTACTAAGAAGTGGGCTGATTTGGTCATCCTATTCACAATTACTCATTTTGAATCATGCTACTTTTGGGATCTCAACAAGCTAGTAATGACGTCTATATTGATCATCTCCTACTTTCATTTAGGAATCTCAAAGTTTTGAGCCAATCCATATGGCGTTTGATGCTCAACTTTGACCTGTTGATAATTCAGACACTTGGATACAAACTCAGCAATATCCTTTTTCATTCCACTCCACTAACAGATTTCCCTTAAGTCATGTTACATTTTGGTAGAGCCAAGATAAATGAAATATCTAGAGTTGTGGGTTTCAGCAATAATTCTATATCAAACACCATCGACATT
This sequence comes from Solanum sejunctum, assembly GCA_025642045.1. NCBI lineage: Eukaryota > Viridiplantae > Streptophyta > Magnoliopsida > Solanales > Solanaceae > Solanum > Solanum sejunctum. The sequence goes on along the minus strand of JAOTQJ010138352.1, from coordinate 19,336 downwards.
TGGAACACACAATCTATTATGGTATCTCTATGCACCAGCTCCCCCTTTTGAGAAAATGATCACCTTCTGTTTATGAAAAACTTCTTTCAACTGAAGTAGAATAGGATCTTGGTCTTAATGTTATTTCACCTCTGCCACTAGAGATAAAGCAGAGCCATTCCGGACGTTGAATCCTCCTTTATCATTCTCTTCGAGTTGAACCCCCAATTGAGTCAATCTATGCACTTCCTTAGCCAACTCTTTCTTTTCTTTCTCAACATGGGCAGTACCCTATGGACAATCTGCTAAAAGTGTCAACAACAATATTAGCTTTACCTAAATGGTTGAGAATACTCATGTCATAGTCCTTGATAAACTCCAACCATCTCCTCTACCGCAGACTGAGCTCTTTCTGACTGAAGACGTACTGTAGGCTCTTGTGGTCAGTAAACACATCCATATGTACTCCCCTAGTTCATTTCATGGATACAAATTTCTATTGTAGAAGCTTCACTAAGTCTTATCTCTATAATTTTGTCTTGCATTCTTCTATCAATTTATGAAGTCGATAACTGGTTTATCCTTTCTTTGATGACTATTCGTAAATCCTATCATGCTTACCATGCGCCTTGTTCTATAAAAATGATTAAGAAACTCATGCTCTAATTGCTCCCAACTATTAATAGAATGAGGTTTAAGATTTGTGTATCAGTCAAAGGCATTTTCTTTTCAGAAGCGGACCAACTACTTGATGATATAGTCTCAAGTAGTCCCAACATTGTTACATATCTCCACAATAACATATTGCTTTGGATTTCCTTTTTCTTTAAATTACTGAAATTTAGGAGTTGATAACCGACAAACATTTTGAGGCTATCAATCCTTGCAGTGTAAGGCTTGGCATATATATGAGAAGACATGGCTGAGACTTCATACTTGTCTTTGATGGTCTCTTTAATGAACCCTTTTAATTCATCAAGTGGGATCATCTCTTCAGCAGAAACTAATATCTTCTTGATAGGGGTGCATGTTTCACAGGGTTATTGGTCTCTCTTGATTTTAATACCCTTCCTAGGTGCATGGCTAGATTCTTCATCTAGTAAGCCATCCACCTTATCCATCAACTTGTCGATGTGAGACTCTTGGTATTGTACATATTTGGTCAATCCTTCAATCATCTTTTTCAGATCTGCAAGTTATTCCTTCATGGATGAAGCATTAGATGTCATTGCATATATAATTATTAGAGGCATTGAAGAGTAGCATGCATTCTCGCGAAAGTTGATCTTTAGAGGGCTCACTTACATGATGCATATGGAGAATACTCGTTGGATGAGTCATTATCTTTCTTTGCAGCAAAGTTTTGGATCCGGAGACCTCAGGTGGAACTAAAGTCTTCTTGATTTTTTTCAGCAACACTACTTCTTCCTTTTAAAGCATTTGTAAAGGTCCTTCCTCCCTTTGGCGTTGAAGATCCAAAATCAGGAGTTGGTGTAGATGACACTCAGAATGTTTATTGTTCTAGCATAGTTTTTTTTCTCCTTGTAACTTCTCCAACATTTCAAAAACTATCACTAAGAATTCTCTCTACTTCAGCAGAGAACTTAGAGTCAGCAGCCTTAGAGGAAGTTGATTGAGAGATCTTCATAGAAGCCATTTCAATATTCTTTTATGCTTGAAAATTTGAAATGAGAGGTAGTGATTTTCCCACTGGGTGTGCTAGAACTTATGACAAAAACTTTTGAGTCTAAAAACAATAATCAAGGAATAAAACATATTGCAACAATCGTAGTATTTTATTTCAAGGTATGAGCTCTACATTCTCTATATATCCTCTTATTTTTCTTTTCAAATATAAATTCAAGGGATCTTTAGTATAAACTCGAATCTTGTAAAACTTTATGAATTTAATCTTTACTTATACTTAAATTCAAGAACTTTTGGGGTTCTTGAAGTCGGTGGTCTTTATTTTTATTTATGAATTTGATGTAGACTTGGTCTTGACTTATACTTGAATTCAAGGATTTTTAGGCTTGTTCTTGAATTCAGTGGTCTTGATCTTGATGGATTCTTGAACTTGAATGCTTGAGTTCTTGAATTCTTGAACCTGTTGCCTGTAGGGAAATCTATGACTTTGATCATGAGCTCTCTCTGGCTTCTTGTGAGAATTCTTGTATGTGAATTTTGAATTATAAGGACCTTATATGTAGTTGTACAACAGAGAAGTTATGGTAGAATTAGGCTTTTCTTTGGTCAATCAGATTTAAGTGACATAGCGCAAAAAAAGTGATAGGAATAGGTTTCCTTTCAAATGACATGATGATATTTGATTGGTTGAAACATGTCACTTGTACATGTGGCACATTTTATTGGCCTTTGATTGAGATAGGAATTTCATGTCATTTTGGCACATGGTATGATCCTATCAATTTCTTTGTTTGACTTGGCATGCCACATCATCTAATATGTGGCATCAAGTGAGCCTCTAGGATGAGAGGATATTTTGCCTGGTAAAGAGGTTATCTTTTGTAGTCCAAATAAATGAATTTGGGCTTTTAGTTAAAACTATTTTTTATTGAATTTAAATAATTAACCTAATTATAGTATCCTCAACATTTATTTTGGACTAATATATTTTGAATTTAATATAATTGAAATCATTCTATAAAATTTGTATTTATTCTATGATTACACCCTCAAAATTGGGAGCTTAAGACACACGTCTTATTTAATTAAGAGCAAATTTAACAAAATAACAAAGAGATGTTCCTTAGCTACAATTTGCTTAATTACGCTCGATAGCTATTCTTTCGTTAGCCATGAATATTTTCATTTGTATATTTTGCTTTCCAGTATACAAACAAGGTACGTATGTACAATTTTTGTATGTACAATTATAAATTTTTCATAACTCATACAAATCAAATATATCAACAACTTGTACATGAATAGCTAACAATTATTTAATTTTTTTTATAACTTATACAAATCAAATGTATCAATAAATTTAGATTAATCATGTACAAGTCCGTGATTTATATAATTAGAAATTGAATTATTCAAATTATAGTAAAATTAATTAAAGTGTAGTTACATTCAATAATTAACTGAAACTATAGCTAAAGTATATAATAGCACCACTAAATATTTGTCATTTCCCATAATTTTTTCTATAATTAAGCATAGAGTCACCCCTGATTATAATATTGAATGATACGAAAATATTACGAATAACACACTCGCACATATAATATATAGTTTTACGAAGTGATTGAATCCACATGAAACACTAGTTCTAGTGTGTCAGGACTAAGAAGACTTAGTTTTCAAGCATACAAACTTTCTGTTGGTCTCAAAAAATAAGACTAAAAAGAACTCGATTTTCCAACAAAAGGCTAGGCCTCAGACATACTAATTAGACCTATAGCTTTGGAGAAAAGAATGTGAATAACACTCTGATTGTTTTAGTTTATTTGTTTTATTTTATCTTGATACAAATTTAAGAAAATAAAAGAAAGATTCAATTTTTATAGTCTAATCACATCAAATTACTTTTTAATCTTATATTCTTAAATAATTACATAGAAAATTAGAATTAAAGAATTATCAAAAATAAAAGAGACATTTTTTAAAAAATGGACTAAAAATCAAAGAAAAACAACTTTTTATTTTTAAGACGACATACAATGGGTTGCCAATACTCTTCCAATTAATCAATCTCTTGTAATTTGCTCTTCATTATTCAACCACCACTTTCCTTCTAAGCAAGTAAAGATCTTTGCTTTTGGAGCTTTAGTACTTAGTAGATTTAATGCTCTCTTTGTATAAAAAGTTCTGCTCCTTCATCTTTACTGCCAAAAAGTTACTATATTGGGAGCAAAAGAGTGTATATATATATGCACCACTTACTTGGCTCTTTTTTTTTGTGTGTGTGTGTGTATTAGCAAGCTCTTTAGTGTTGAAAGTTCAGCTTTCATCCATGACAACCTTCCAAGTTAGTTCTTGAAAATGAGTGGGAAAAAGGGTGTCGGTCAGCTATTGCAAAATGCAAGTAACCACTTCTAAACACAAGCGTTCTAAGAGGTAATCACTGGATTTCTTCGTTTTGTCATTTTACACATAATCATTCTGTTCCAATTTACATGGCATCATAGAATTTTTGAAATCATACTTACTTTTACTTTGTATGTACATGTCTTTTAAATATTTTGAATTGCTAATTATTATGACTTGTGTGTCAAAAGTGGTTGGCTTTCGAAATTCTAATGGTATCACGTAACTTGAGACAAAGAGGTAGTACTCTTCTATTCCATATTAACTTTATTTTTTTTATTCTTCAAAATAATTAACATAGTTCAAAGATTAAGATATATTTGAAATTCTTTTTCCACATCTGCTCTTTCATTTATTAAAATTTTATATTTTTTAGTAAATAAATCAAAAAAATTACACTATTTAAAAAGTTATATTTATGATTTCATAAAGGACAATAGTGAAAAATTATAGTTCAAATTATGTCCTTGAATATTTATCTGAACATGTACGCATTGTCTAACGAATTCAAATAATATGGAATAGAGGGAGTATATTGTAGTCTATCTTTCCATGTTTTTTGTATTTGAGGCTTCTAATTCCCTTGACAAGTTGATATTGTTGCAATTTTCTTGATTCAATTTCATTAGAGTTGATCTTAAAAGAAAAAGTTCAAAGGTTTTGTATCAAATATGAAAAAAGAAAATTGAAGGGCTTTTGTTATATTTTCTTATGTTATTAATTTCCTAGTGTGCTATGTCTTTGAAAGATGTTTGTTGACAGTAGGAGCCAGTTGTGTACTCCACAAAATATTTTAGTTTAATCTTTATCTTCTATGCTGGTATGATTTTTGGGTGATGTCAATCATTTCAGTTAACAATTTCTTTGCTATTCGATTTTCACAAATGCAGCTTGTCGTATACACAAGAATTCAAAGACAATGTCAATCATTCAGTAGACAACTCTAATAAATTGAATTTGGTAAGGAAGCTTCCATGTGTCTTTCCTGTTTCTTATAGTAGAGCTTTTATAACAGAATTTGGCAAAAATGTTACAAGTTGAAAAGGATCATGAACTTTTTATCCTCGTCTTGCATCCTGACTTTCATATTTGCTTTTACATCATCAAACAATTGCCTTAACTTTCAAATTTCTCTCCAAGGAATATGCCAAGCATTTGAGGATATTAATGTTTTTTATATGACTCTCGGGGAGACAGAATAAGAAGTGTTTTGAGGAAGTCAAAAGTTCTTTGAGGCAAGAGGTAAGAAAATAGAGATGATCAAACTGTTATTTCTAGTTGGTTCAACAGATTATTAATGTCTTACTTGGTAGAAAACTTAAACTACTTTCCAGATAATGGAATTAGAGGGAGGATCAAGTCACACTTGGATGTTCTCTAGAGAAAGCATTCGGACGTAAATCTTTCTCGCAAAACGTCACTCAGGTCTCAATGCCTAAGGTACCTCCTCCTGTTCCTTGAGCCCTAATGACATACTATAATATTATTCTGGTTAATTTCCACCTTGAATAAGTTTACAGATGCAGTCAGCTTTTTATGTAAATTTGAGCATTTCACACTTTGTTGGTGTAATATACCACAAATTACAGTTGAAAGTATAAAATGACAAAATTGAATCAAAATTCATTCAGACTGAAGCGTGGATATCTCTCTCTTTAAAGAGATCCAAGTCCACTGCGGCATAATTTACACTCATCCAGCAGTAATACTCTTGACTTATCTCCTCTAGGATATAACATTCCAACAACATGTATGACTCAAACCACTCCGGATTAGTTGAAGAGTCCAAAGTTTCACAAAAAAACATCTTCCTTCAACATATAAATTACTCTCTTTTGTATAATGAATGTAGTTGAAGACTTAGAATATTTTATTCTTTGTCTCAAGTACTCTCTCTTTCTTCATTATAACCTCAATATAATACTTCACATTTTTCTCTACTCTGTATTTTCTGGTCTCTTTTGTATCTCTCACAAAAGAAAGTAAGATTGATCACAACTATTTATAATGAGTTATTCTTCTTTGTCATGAATAGGAAGATAATGGATAGTAAATTGGGTAAATGAATAGCCCAAAGATTACATAAGTTACAAGAATAAAGAGGTAGAATGATGAGCGAATAATCAATTAGACGTTACAAGGTTTTAAGGAAAATTAAGGCCAAATCGCTCCACTAACTTTGGGTAACATTTTGACCAACAATTAACTTTCTATTCACCACATGTAAGAAGTAATTGTGCAGCATAATAAGGGAATTTATGCCTACATAATGAGGCTCTCGAAATGTCAATTTGCATAACCTTTGTCACTGTCCCCCTCACGTTTATTTTTGTCAAAATGAGCTTTTTTTGTGTGTGTTGTTTTTAATAACCTCTATGTTTGTCATGTGTCCTTTCAACTGAGTCCAACCAACTACAGAACTGGTTGAAGAAATTGCAGAACTAAAGTTGGAAGTAGTGCGTTTGGAGCAGCATCTTCTCTCATTATATCGTAAGAAGTTTGAGCATCCGAGCTCATTCTTGTCTTCTCCCCCACGAGATGATAAACTAAAATCTCCTATGTATGCCAAAGGAAGAAGGTGACTTGAATTTTCGAAATCTAATACTAAAGTGAGAAGGCAAAAGTTCTTGTGCTCAGCCTGATAGGCAGTCAGTATCAGATATATGGAGAGAAACAGCTTGCACCACAGAAGACAAAGTTAGAGAATCTTGGATCCATCGAAGTCATTCCTCACTATCTCAACATTTGGATCGGTCAAAGAGAGCTTCCACATCAGAGGAGTGTGTTTCAGGAGATGGAAGCAGCAAAACAAGAATACATTAGAGCAACTTTTGGTGTGAAGAAGGATCAGAAAGTTGTTTTGCCAAAAGTTACGGAGTCCTTTGCTAAAGATTCTGGCTTAAGTCCTTCTGGTATTATGGAGATGGTCCAGCAATCCTTACCAGCTGAATCTCCTAGAAGAAGCGTCAAGAAGATTCAGCAGGGAAATTCTCACAAGAAATTGAATGGATTCCTCATAATGCTGCTTTCCAGTATCTAATCTTGAAGGAGCTAGTGAATTGACTACCTTTGTTATTATAGACATTATATTAATAGTAACTCACTTTGATCACAACCAACAGGTCATAGGCTGAGCCACTACGGGTAAGTGAAACTCAATGTTTATCCCATGTAGAATCAATCAGAGTGGGAAAAGAAAGTTTCATGAGACGACCACTCTTTCTTTTTTTTTCTTTTCCCTTTCCTCGGGGAACTTATTTCCTTTTCTCTCTTCTTTATGAATGCAAACAATTTTTGGAGTTTGAATGGAAGAATGCCTATAACATCATTCTCCGGCTTTCACATTTGTTGTTGGCGTGGTTATATCAATCAATTGTTGGTTATTTGTTCTGAGTTCTTATCATAATTGGATTTTTCTTGAGATTCATACAAGCATTAATGTAACACTTGTATCTCACAAATTTTCTCTCTAAGCAAAAACTCTCAAAACCCCTAGGACTACATTGTGAATTCTATCAAGTTAGAAGAAATAGGTCTCTATTTATAAAGTCATAAATCTTTTCTTTTAAGGAAAATGACTGACTTAATATGCCAATTTATGTTTCATGGAAATGCTTATGTATGATTTATGGAAGTCATAAATAAATGAATAAATATTGGTCAAAGGATTTTCTCATCTATCATACATTCTAAATATGATAAAGACAATTCTTACATTGTTAAATCACCCAAGGTTTTGATAAGTTATTCAATATGAATGATGATTTTCAATCACTCGAGTTAGAATATGTTTCTCATTGTTTTATTGTATGATAATTTACTTCCATGAGATTTGACTTAGTATCGAGAAATCTTGAGGTGAGGCAAGGTCTGGAGGACATTAAGATTATCTTCCTAAAGGAATTCTAGTAGCAACCTCTTATCTAAAGCTACATGTCACCGCAGGTTTGCCTTATATGCTAGCTATTGGATCTATATATAGTTTATGAATAAATTGTCACGCCTCGAGAGGGTACCCTAGACATAGCCGGCACTCAGAGACTATTACTAGTCCCAAAGTGAACCACTTGACCTCATCACATTCATTCGATCAATAACTCAAGGCAATTAGCGAAAGACTAAAGAAAGTAGTAGGCACATTTCATTAATCTCATAAGTATATCAAAATAAAAAGGCTAGCATAAAGACACTAGCTCAACAAGTCTCAACATCAACATTCGACTCTGGTCTATGAAGCCTCTATCATTATCAAGTGGTGTCAATGACATACCCATGGTTACCTCAAAATAAAGTAAAGCTAATCAATCTAACTCTATAAGCAAGATGAAATAAATGTAATGAATCTTACAAAGTAAGGGAGGCTCACCAATCAGCTAACTGCTCATATCCTCAATAATTTGCCTGTTAACAATCTCTAATCCCTATATCTGCATCATAAAATGATGCAGTACCGAGTGACGTCAGTATGTGAAATTTACGGTATGTAAAATAACTGAATTAAATAAAAAAAGGTAGAATAATATGGAACCATCATCAACTCAGAATAATAACAAGTCAAATGTCTATCTAAAGCAAGAATAAAGAGTAGACAAGTGACCCGTCAAACCAATCAAACCTCATCAATCAAATTAGACTCATCTCAAAAAAACTCAACTTATCTTGTCTCATCTCCTCTCGACTTCGAGTACTCAATGTGGGAACTTTCTGGGAGTTTCTCTTATCCGACAATAATTATTTATGAGCCAGTGATTGTACAATAATTCCATTGATATTGCCAAACCCGTTCCGTACTTGCTGGGTAAGGAACGAGTATGATCCACAAGGGATCTAGACAATTAACATATTAAGTCTTATTGTTTTAGGATAATAAGGTAAGGGCCTGTCTGACTCTAACGGACTTAATCCATATAATGATAACTTATTCGACTCTAATGGACTTATCCCTCAAGTGAAAACTCGTTCGACTTTAATGGAATTAGCCCTCAAGATAGTGACTTGTCTGACTCTAACGAACTTAGTCCACTCCTACGCTTGGGACGTAGTTTGATAAGTGCGAGTTGGACTAACTCTTACTCTTTCGATGCATGATACTCCTCCCAAGACTCAATGCTCATAAGATAATCAATCCAATCCAATCATCTCAAAATCAGCCTCATTAAGGTAATCATCATTCAATTAGTCTCATGAAAACTCCAATTATCTCATCAACTCAACTCTCAATCAATAGCTCAAGGCTTTAGATCAATCATTAGGGGATAATCGAATAAATAATTCATGAGAGTTCATTTGGGAAAACATATGGACCATTTAATATGATTAGCCTATCATCATTCTCACATTACTATCACAATTGACATTCTCAATCAAAAGCTAATCTCTATCTTCATTCATTCATGCTTTCAAAAGTTGACATATAGGGGTTATGGAATACCTCATGTAAAGTATTCAACTAAAGAAAAAAAGTTTATGATGATCATCAACCTATGAAAATACATGCAAGTAATAAAATTTTCAAGAAAATGTTTAAGAAACTATTCAAGAATCATGTATGGGGACTCATGAACTCTCAAATCTTCTATGACCATCTAGGGACACATGAGAAGACAATCTCATACTTTTCGTTTAGCCTTATATACCTAGTAGGAGAGAGGCAATTGAATTCGCAAGATATTGGCCTCAATCCTTTTGAATCCTAGAATTCTCTTTTCTCCTTAGCCAAAGTTCTAAGAGGAATAGCATAAATAGTTGAAAATTCATGCTTAGGAATTGATATAGGGTTCAAAATGACCTTAAAACGACATGGTTTTAGTCTAGGATAGGTGGTAAAAAGACTAGAATGTCCTTGTTTTTAAAAATAAGCATCAAGTATTATAATGGGGCAAGTCCGCGTCGCAGACTTGTCACACTCCAATTTTTTTTTTGCTGAAAGCTTAAAGTGCATTGAAAAACTTTTTTAAATGAATATACACATAAATTGCATTTTTCAAATGTATTTTATGTGTGATTTTTCATAAATAGCTTTTCGATCATTTTTTCAATCTCATAGAAAACATTAAAGCCCATATAAGTGCAAATCCACTACAGATCCACATTGTGGGCCTATTGCACACTTATTCTGAAATTCATTTTCGCATCAAAGGATTATCTTTTGATCCGATTGCTCTAAAAATCAGAAAAGACCACTTTTCTACTCAATTTTTCATGCTGATCGCATATCCGACCTCAAAATTTTTGGGAGAAGGATTAGCACCGAATTTAGGTAAGAGTTGAAAGAACTCAAACCCTATAAACTACATAGCCAATGTAGGATAGTTGAGTCGTTAATTCGGATGACTCTTTTCCCAAAAGGGACCTAATTTGTGGATCCAATAATTTGAATTGTCACTTACTCAGGCAAGGTATTGGACAGCTGCAGCAACGATAGTGCAAAGCATTGTATCTGTGACACCCTGTGACTCCACGTGCATATGTACCTATATTTCAAGCCTCATTTGTTTAGGTAGGGAGTGTATTAGGGTCATGAGAGACTTCTAGCACTTAGACGTGTTCAAGACTTCCCTATAAATTGAGTTTTGGGTGTTGGTTTGGTGCAAGAGTCAACTTTAAATGGGCATAAATTTTAGCACACAAAGAACTGGATGACCCATAACATACCAAATAAAAGCTCTTTGTGTTAGCTTTCCAACGCACTTTCTTTCACCTTATTTTGAGTTCGGATGAATTTATGCCCATTTTCGTAGAGTCCCTCTATGTAGTGATGCCACACGGGCACTCATACGGGCCGTGTGGCATCTCACGACTCATGAGAATGCCCTTGATCCTGAGACGTCCACTTTTTTGTCAAGTCTTGTGCCACGAACAGCCACAGAAATCGTGTAGTGCGGCACGGGCCGTGAGGCTTCCGAAGCAAAAAATTTTCTAAGTATAAATTACATCTCATAACTTTTCAAATTTTTCTAAGTGTGGGCATACATAGGCACCACACGAACTGTGTGGCTTCACACGGCCCGTGAAGCCGTCTGTATGATGACACTCAAACTCAAAAATTCTAAGTGTTTGGCCAAGTTTCCAGTTTCCAGTTTTTTTGACTAAATGTTGCCTTAGGAGCACTCCACACAAACCGTGGAGTGCCACACGGGCCGTGAGGCCTCAAGTGAGGTGACACTTTGTCATTTTTCTCTCTGTTTTATTAGTGGAGTTTTCGTAAATTTAGTTTATTGTAATGACTTTTTAGGACTTCCTATGTTATCTTAACACTTCCTAAAGACCTAAACCCTATTCCTAACTATCAAATTCATTCTTCTTAACTTGAATACACTCTCAAATTCTCTCAAAAGCCTCTTCCAAAAACCCAATAAGAATTGAAGGAAACTCAAGAACAAGTTTTGGATTTCAAAACCCCATTCCAAGCTTCAAGTCTTTCTCAACTCACTTTCAAGAAATTCAAGGTCTAAGGTATATGTGGGTTTCATCCATTGGGTCCTTTCACGCATGGAGTCCAACCTTCCTATTTTATAAAAATTGCATGATTTTGAATTGTATTACTTATCGGTATCTTTTATTATGAAATATGAGCATGAATTATGTTAGGTTTTTTATCAAGTATTGTTGATTATGCATGAATACCTATTTTAAGCTTATACCATGAGTTGATCTTTGTCTATTGAGACTATGCATGATTTGAGCTATGAAAGCTATGAACTATGATGAACTTTTGAAATGAATTTCATGATACCTATTTTGGGGTTTTACTATAATATTGGTGGGTTAATTTTGAATTGATTTACTTATCTTGTTACACTCTTGAATTGTATGATTTTTTGAGCAATCATTATATGCCCACCAAGTGTTTGATGAAATGTCAAGTGAAGAATTCTCAAGTTATTTACATGTTTTACAAGTCAAGTTACTTCATGATGATTAGGGGCTTCCAAGGATGTGTTAAATTCATGAAATTATCTATGATTTTACAAGTTACAAGTTAAGCCATATTTCAAGATTTTCACCTCTTGTGAGTTATTCATGTCAATGCAAGGGTTCATGTACGATTAATTATTCTCATGTTCAAGTTAGGCTTACATTTAGATGTCAATTATGTTTCAAGAGCTACATGTCATGTTTCCATGTTTCTTATAAATTATACAAGATATGACTATTTCAAGTATTCCATGGGAGTCGGTTTAGCACTGATTGAGGCTTATGATGGGGGCTTGACTCAAGCGGTCCTTATATAAAGTCTTTTGTCTCTAAATTATGTGCCACCATAGGATGATATATTATACCCTTGCTATACTAGTGGATCCATCTAGTTATGTTATCATGTTTGGTTTGCCTTGTCAAGTAGACCACATCTACCCAGGGGGTGTCATGCTCGTTCCATCTCACCCAGGGGATATCATGCCTTGGATTCCAAGTTGTAGCTACTTGGTCTATATCGGTTACGATCTCCTCCCACACGTGTATTATGTCCTATGCAAGTTGAATGATTTGCAAATATGTTTTACTTGAAACAATGATCATGCAAGCCATATTGAGATTATACTTATCTATTGCCTATGATTATGCATTTTGCCTATATTGGCTTATGTCTTGTTGCACTCATCCTGCTCACTTAATACATTCAAACGTACTAATGCATACTCTATACCTACATGATATCACTATGTAGGAACCGGAGCTCATCTTGATCATCCTCCGCGCAGCTAGTGAGATACTTTGAACACAAACTTTGGTGAGTCCTCAAGTTTGAGGACACTACCTATTTTCTCTTGTTAGTTTAAGACTTTATTATGTTGAACATATGATATCATGAGGGTAAGCCCAAAAAGTGCCTCGACCCCTGCTCTATTCCAAGTTAGAGGTGTATGTTGGATATAATGATGTATTAATGCTATGAACTTGACTCTTTATGCCTTGATTATATTCAAAGATTTCCTTTAGTCCCACTTCCCTATTTAATCAAATCTCTTATGATTGTTATTTAATTTACTTTCACGACCAAGGATGTGTGATGATATGTTAAGAGGCTTATTTGGGTTGTTTTCGGACTTTCCATTCGCCATGTCACGTCTAGGCCCTATGCTTTGGTCGTGACAGTATCATCACTCGCTCATATGGTGATGGTTATCTATTAAAGAAACTCCCTAATGATGAACATTAAATTTGATTTAATGAAATTGCATATGATTGAGTTAATTTGAAAGGTATTATTATATATATTTTTTAAAACTTGCATATCATATTAGGTTGGATTGTGCTTTGCTTTTGTCATTGAGTTTTCTCTCGAGTTTTGTTCTACTCAACCATATTACATACCATACATTCCACGTACTGATGTCACTCGGTGCTGCATCATTTTATGATGCAGATATAGGTTTTAGAGATACTCAGTGAGCACTTCGTTCAAGATCTACGCAGTCTCAGACAGTGGTGAGACCTTGTTGCTTTCGGAGGAACCCTTTTATTTTAGTTTATTCTTTTTTTATTATCTTGAGGTAGACTTGAACATGTCTTGGCACCTTCTTATGAGTTGATAGAGGCTTCATAGACTGAGTCGGATAGAGTAAAGAGGAGTCTGTCTTACTCTCAGAGTCAATTTTGGAAAATTATTATTATTTACTTGAATTGAAACTTTGCGGTATCATTTTATAAGAGATATCTTAAAAATTATTTTACATGAGAATTTGAATACCCGCTTAAGTACTTTCTTTTGTTTCATTAAGTCCTCCACTAATTGAATAAGTAAATTGAGCCAAGTGGTTCACTTGGGAACCAATAATGGTTTCTAAGTGTCGACCATGCCTAGGGTACCTTCTCGGGGCATGACATCAGATGCATAAAAAGGGAAACATTGATGTGGAACGTATAAAAGGCTATCAGAGGGGTCTAACTAGCAGATCATTGAGTTAAGACGGTGATCGCCAATTTGACAAACCTTTCATTTGATGACTTTTGAGATGCTATCAAATTAGGTCATCTAAGTTGCAAGTCGGCTTATCACCAAACCAGTTGAGTGACAGTTAGTTTTACTGCCATTTGTGACTAGAGTTAAGGTTTGACTTCTCTTAGAAAAGGAGGTCACCAGCATAATTGGTGTACCGTTGAAAGTGTTTGGCGTAGTGAATCAACATCACCTAATCCTCGCGCTTGACTGACCTATTAAAGTTTTTTCAAATGCCTTGATTTTTCACTCTTCATATTCCCTCATTTTCACTTCCTTTGCAAGCTAGTCTCTCCCATAGCATATTTTCTTGCATTTTACTTTGGATTGAGTACTTTTCATCAACAAGAATTTCATTTGGAAGCTCTCATCTCTAGTTTATCATCAAAAAGGTATGTTTTGGGGCTTTTGCTTTAGTTTCTTTCGAAGAATGACATTGAAATAATGAAAGCATGAAAAGGTTTTGTGAACTCTTTAATCATAGTTTGTAGTTGAAATCTTGTTAGAAATCTTGTGGGTGATATGTTTTTTTTTTATTTTAGGACCCTATGCTTCATGTATACTTAGTTTGTTTAGGTTTTGGATTCATGTGAAAAAACATGAAATTGAATGTGCATGTGATGGGGGATAGGGCTAGATTTGATAAATATATTGCCCAAAGGTTGAATATTATTGTGTATTATCTCAATTTTAACCTTGATTTCTTGATAGATAGCCTTAAGTTGAGATAATGTCATGATCATGATAATGCCTTGAATGAATATGCATGCTTGTTGTATTGTTTGTTCTTGTGGGCTGTGAGTGAAATCTGAGTAACCCCCAAACTCTTTTGAGCGAAGTGAACTTGCCCTATGATAGATTGGGTAATGTCATTTTTAAGATAAAGTCGTCGCTTGATTGAGGATGTAGCCATGATGACCATATGAAGGTAGCAATAGATGAATGAGCATGTGTTGATGTTGATAGTGGGTTAGTGTGTGATTTTCCCATTGTTCATATGCAAATTGATCAAATTTTGAATGCATAGAAGTTGTCCTTGCTAGTCAATTTTAGCGATGGACATTTTGACCACCGAAGTAGACTCAATGATGTGCCTAAGTGTCATGCACACCACTTTATTTGATTGATGACTGATGTTGAATTTTGCAACTTTTGACGATGGTATTTTCCATCATCAAATCAATTTGGTGAATCACCAAATTTGTACCACCATCATCGAAAGTAGCAATGATTGAAAGTTTGAACATTGTGCAAAAAAACAATGGGCTATTTGACCACCGAATCAGTTCGGTGGATCGCCAAATGTGTTTAGCTATCAAACAGACCTTTCCACCCAGAAGGATTTTCTTGTGAATAATCTTGAACTCTTTTTATCCTATGATTGATGCTCAGGCACTGCTTTGAGTTTGCTTTGCAGGGATGACCAAACAAAAGCATACTTTGGGCAAATCCACCAGACCTAAGCCTTTACCTCTAGATACAAGTCCCAAAAGGCAATAAAGTGAGGCTAGATCCAAAGCTATCCATGATCCTTCCTTCCAAACATCCCAAAGAATTCAAGGGACAATAGCTTCAAAGATTTTAAACAGACACAGAGAAGAGGGGCAAAGAACAATTTTAAAGGAGAAGCAACTATCAATGATGGAGTCATTGATCGGTACCCCAAGATTTGGGATACTCTTAAGTTTCATAATTTCCAGATATTCACCGAATCTCCAGACCTGTATGTTCCAAGCATGGTCTGTGAATTCTATGAGGCCTATGGCAAGGCCATTCCAAAAAAACAAAAACAGGGTAAAAGTTGTGCTCAAACCTCTTGATACAGTGGAAGTTCGGGTATACAGGTCTCGTGCAATGAAACAGATATAAATGATATTTTGGGATGCATATACATATGTGAAAATGACATTGATGAGATAATGAAGGTCCAAATATTTTATGACATCAAGGTATGGTTGATCACGCACAGAATACACCTCTAATTAAGGTATAAGTGGTTGTTATCAAAATATAGAACCTAATAATGATTAGGGTTGATCCCACAGGAAATAAGGTCTACACTTGAAATAATTATAAGTAATTAAATTAAATTAATCTACTTATTTTTCGAAAGGGAGGGGGTTTGTAAAATACAAGAAATAAACCTAAACTAAAATCAAATTGTCAAGTGAAAGTGTTGTGAAATCAGTGAGAGAAGTAACTAGGGTATTGTGTTCCCCATGAATTCCTAGCTTAGTATAGCCAAATAATCGTAATCTTTTCTAGTGTATAGAATGTAGAACTTATAAGTTATGTTTACCTAACCTTTTGATTCATGTATTAAGCATATTTCACCACATGATTTAATCCATCCCATAGTGTTGCATTACTAATCCTTATATTTGTCCCAGTACAATAATTCCTTGATCCGTTCGAGTTGTTAGACGATAATAATTATATCGAATCCTGTTAATTATCCTTTATCCCATTCATTACCCCCTTGGTCCAATAAGTAGAATTAGGCGAGTTCTAATGTTGGCCATCATTAAACAATATTCAAATCGAAGAGATAATTAATACACATATGCATACTTTTCAAGGATTATGGATTATTCGATTTTTACTTTGTTAGTTCTTCATGGTTCTCATAACCCTAGTTGTGGATTTAGATACTCATGATCATTGTAGATGAAGAAATCATGTCATAGAATAGCATAATTACACACTTACAATAATAAATTGAAGAACACAAAATCTAAAATTTTCACGAGAGATCACAAATTTATAACCCATTGTAATATCAAAAGAAATCTTCAAGAACACAATAATAATCACAAGTAAAGAAGTCTCAATGTTTTGACTGCTCTTTCTCTAAGAAAATCTAAAAAACCTATGTATAATAAGTGAAAATCAAATTGTAAATCAAATAGGAAAATGGAAATCGAACAATCAAGACTACGGCCGTAGATGAAATCATGTCCCGTAACTGGCCTTCGTAGATTACACTTCACAAAAGTTGTCTTCTATATACGAACTGATCCTACGGGCCATCTTCTGACTTACAACCCACAAAGGGTCTCATCTGATAACTTTTCAGAAAACTTTCAAAACTTTGATCCTCGAGGTATGATCTTACCTATGACCCATCACCTAACTTACGACTTGTGAGAGTCCTCATCTGATAACAGTTCAACACTTAGCATATTTTTCTGATTTTCAACATACGAACAAACATTATGGGCCATCAAAGAATCTACGGTTCGTCTAATAACACATAACCTTAATATTTGAAAATCATCCCCTAATTAGATCTGATCCATGAAACCAACTTACGCCCCATGGAATAAACCATGACCTGTAGAAGGACTCGTAAATTCCCCAAAATCTATAATCTATGCAACTTGGCCCAAAATCATATTGATTTCTGAAATCCTGAAAAACAAACACAAAATCACATCAAACCTACTAACATCACTTTGAAAACACATAAAATTATCAAAAGTGTCATATTTCGGTGGCACATCATCGGTATAGCGAGCCCAACGTCGCTATAGTGATGACACCAGGTTATCAGCTAAGGTAGCTGATTTTTCCAATTTCTAATTTCCAACGAGGTACTTCAAAATTCATTCGGGATTCTGTGAGCACAAACGAACTATGTGACACTACCAAAGTTGATATTTCGGATTCAATGGCATAGTCAAAACTTTCATACGAGGTTATTTCAACTGAATATAAATCCCACTCTCATGATTATTTTTAGCAAATTTTCATCGAAGGGCTTGGAATGAGCCCAAAAGCCTAGAGGAACGAACAAAGGGTCATTCTAGACCAAATTCGACATTCCAGAATTAATCGTGCTGTCAGAATTTTTATTTGGGCACATTTTTCAAGAATGTTGAACAAAGTCAACCATTAGCTAATTCAAAAAGGCTAAAATGCAAAACTCGATACAAACTCACATCGAGAGTCTTGGTTCTCGAGCCAACCAAGCTTCTAACCTAATTTAGTCATTCCAAAGATGATGGAATAGTTAGAATTTCATTTTAAGGCTGTTTACCCATGTTTTGCGCAAAAATCATCTTTTCAAGGTACAAGGCCTATCAAAACATGAAAAACTGCACAATTCCACAAGGAACAACCAAATAACCATGCTATCAGTACGATCAAGTTATAATTGACCAGAGGTCGTTGTAGGAGTGCTCTAACAGTGAAAAATAATGTGGCAAGAGCAAAATGACCCATAAGGTCATTACAATTTTTGCATATGTTTTTATAATGGGCAACAAAAATTTAAATATTAAAGGGTGAAGTATCAAAAACATATCCAAACTATCTTTTTTTTGAGTTTCATACGTGAACTATCACTGATTAATTTGATAAACATATTTCAGTAGTGTGTAATAGACTTTCTCTTTTATTTTAAAATTTTTTACTACATGACATTCTACATGAATAAAACATTTCATCTTACAAAAATTAAATAAGTATTAATATTAAATAAAAAATTAAAATTAAAATATCAGTATCCCAGAAATAAAATGTAAAATGATTTTCTTACTCCACCCCGTCACTTGCTCTACTATACCCCACGACAATAGCCCCACTCCAACCCATCGCCCTCAATTTTTTTTAAATAATTTTTTTTAAAAAAAATTACTTCAAACCCTCCTTCTATCTCCTTAAAAGAAAATAACAGAATATTATTTTTTATTTTTAATAAAAATAATATCTATTTTTTTTTTAAAAAAAGGGGTTGGGATTGAGATGGGATGAAGTACAAATTTTTTTAAATTTTTTTTATAAAATAAATTTCAAAAAATAAAAAGATGGATGAGTGGGTGGGGTGGGGGTGTTGGGGATTATAGTGGGAGGAGGTGATAGATTAGGATAAAAAAATATTTTAATTTTTTAATTATTTTTTTAAATTGTGAGATTTTAATTTTTACTTTTTAAGTATTATTAGTAATTTATTTAATTTTTTTTCAAGATAAAATATTTTAACAATGTGAAGTATCATGCAATAATTTTATTTAAACAAAAAGAAAAGGTAGTACACACTATTGAGAAAGTGTAATAAAAAAGATATTTTATTTTTTAAAATAAGAAATGATATTTTAAATATGAAACTAAAAAAAGAAATGTAAGTTTAAATATATTTTTAACATTTCACTTGATATTAAATGGTCCTAACAAATCTCCCAAAATTTATTTGTTGCTCATCATCACAACTACCAGCTTTGTTTGGATGGTAATTTTATGTGGTATTGTATGATGTAATTAACAAGATAACCATATTCATTTTGACTGTTTTTTTATAATTATATGGTATAGTATGGTTTGATTTCATATTTTTATAATTATGAAAATCTTTATTTATTCAAA
>JAOTQJ010138333.1:0-40194 GCA_025642045.1 Solanum sejunctum | reverse complement strand
ACCTCAAATTATAATTAAGGACCAAACTTAGAAGAAATATTGCATTTGGTCCCAAACTTTATTAAATCGAGCCAATTGAGGAGTTTCGGGTTTTAAGTTAAGTTTCGGGTTCTAACACTCATGATTATGAAAGTGATACTTATGTTATGATGATATATATGTGCTTGATGTCCCATTAATGATGAAATTCAAAGGAAAATAGTTCAGACTAGTTGATAATAAAAAAGAAATATTGATGTATGAGACTGAGGTTACTGTTGGTTGAGGTTGTTGAGAGATATATTGAAATATGAGGCCGAGGTTTCTACTGGTCGTGATATTTTCCAAGGTCTTTTCTGATGTGTGATTGTTATGCAAAGGTTATTTCCGACTTGATTATTATACGAAGGTCTTTTTTAGTAGTTACATGATCCATCTCTGACCCTTATGGGTTCTGAATTGATTACATTGATGGATGTGTATCGTAGGACAGATATGCATCATGGTTACTTGATATTACATCGAATTGATTACATTTTATAACATTCATTTCATTTCATGTCATTCCTTTCTTAAAGTTGATATATGTTCTTAATGTGATGTATTAAATGATTTGAACCTTGTGTATTGGTGAGATTGGACTATTGAAAGATTGTGATACATGTTGAATAACGTGAACCTTGTACATTGTGAGTTTGGACAATTGAGGCACTATGACATGAGATCGTAATTGATTATATTATTTATATTGTATATTGTGGGCCTTTTTTGCATGCAAGTTTGTTGTCTAGAAGTATGTAGTTGGGATGGAAGGAGTGATTAGGTCTTCTTGTTAGGTACCTTGGTACTCACCCTTATTTTTCTACACATATGTGTAGGTAGAGGCCTGGATCCTATTGATGCTCTTCTTTATCTCCTCTTAAGGATCGAGCTATTAGCAACTGAGGAAGTTGCGTGTTGCTCTAGCATACTCTTAAGGCTATCAAAAGTTATTAGTAGTTTTATTTTATTTGATAGATAAATACTATTGAGACTTGTATCTTTTCTTATTATTCTGATGTATTAGAGGCTTGTACCTTGTGAAAACTAGTTTTGGGATAGCTTCTAGTATGCTTTGGTTGGACTTATGCTTTATAGCCTTATTTATATTAATGTCATATTGATTTATTTTTCATGTTATCTTGTATTATGTTATTGTGACTTGTTCAGCTAACTTGTCCCAGTGAGATAAAGACAAGTATCAGCACCCCCAAAATAGGGTAATGATAATTTGGTATCAGAGCTCCAAGTTCATAGATCTCACATATGTACAAGAACAGTCGAATAAAGTCTCAAGGATTGATACGAAGATATTCGTTGCTTATCTTTAAAGGGTTGTGGAGTCTGTTAGGGAACTTCTCTTTTACTACTCTCAATTCAGTCATGCGTGAAATCTTAAGTTAATGCTCATTGTCGCGTGTTCTTTTGACAATGACCAAGAGTAGAGCATCAACTTCTTTTAGGACAAATGCAGCCCCTGAGCCTGTTATTGAGGCCCAGTTAGGGGTAGGGTTATGGACAGAGCAAATATCGAGGAAGTGGTCGGGCTTGAGGAGTATCATTGGCTAGAGACTATAAGAGGGGTACCTCCCCCGTGCTCAAGCCTAAGGTTGGAAGAGGATCCCTCCACAGTATATAGCTGCACATCTATTATAAGATACTTTGTTGAGAGTTTTGGATGTACTCCAGGATATTGCACAGATAGGTAGTGCCACAGGTACACCGAGAGGTTCACAAACCTGGTCAAAGGGACAATTCCTATTCAGGGTCCCACTATTCATGCTCTGGTGGACTAGCCACCATTAGTTCCTGCACCAATACAGATTGCTCCTAAGCTAGTACTTGCAATTAATGATCAGTTGAGCTATGAGAGATTTCAGAAAATGAAATCATCCTAGTTTCAGGGTGGTAAGGGTGAGGATTCTTATGAGTTCTTGACTTTATGACGTGAAATGTTAGAGTCTATTGTCCTAATTGATCCTCAAGGTGTTAAATTTATTGGTCTCCTCAGTTCAGAGGCACTGCTAAATAATGTTGGAGGATATATATGAGGCCGAGACTAGTTGGATCCCATCCAATAGAGTAAAGTGTATTCTCAAAGGCATTTTAGGATTGATTTATTCTATGGAGCATTCGGGGGGAGAGCTGAACGAGGTTCGAGAGTTTTACATAGGGTAGTATGTCTATTGTATATTATGAGGCTCGATTTTGTCAGTTATCACGCCATGCCGCATCTTTGATTCCTACTAAGGTAGAGAGAGTCTACGATTTATAAGAGGCTTGATTTCTCCATCAAATCCTATATATTCATATCAGCCCCCGAGGGAGCCTCTTTCTAGCCTAATGTGAATATCTCCAGGAGGTAGAGTTAATGGTTTGAAAGGAGTTTAGGGGTCCCAAAAAGGCTTGAGATTTAGGTCATTATTCTATCAGTTCTTTAAGAGGTATAGTGTTCCATCGGGGTGGTCGTACATCACAACCTCATGGTCCGGTGCATGCTTTGTTACCAACTATAGAGGGTGGTTCCAATTCATCTAGTTGTTAGAGATCTATAGGCCAGGGTAAAAACAACATTCGTCCTAGTTCTTCACCGTCAGCCTACTCTGAGGTCTTATTTTGGTTGTGGAGATCCAGGACACATGCTTAGATAGTGACCTTTTCTGACTCATTTTGGACCACATAGTACCAGTTCAATGACACCTATTAGGGATTCAACACTTCCTACAAGAGGTCTAGCACCACTAGTCAGAGGATGTGGTAGAGCTCATTCAAGTAAAGGGGGTCGTACTCTTGGTAGAGGTGTTACTGATGCAACAGTTTAGATAGGTTGTAGAGGCACGGGTAGTGGTGGCCATGGTGCTCACTATTATGCCTCAGAGGGGAACTCAGTACAGAGGCGTTGGCACATGAAAATGGCATTGTGGTGCATAAACTGCCCTAGACTGTTCTGTACACTCTCAGTTAATATGGCTTCCATTGATATATTGACTCTAGTTCAAATGGAGAGAACAATTGAGACCCTGTTGTTGGCTGTAGAGAGAATGAACAACAACAATAGAGGATATCAAGAAAAGAGATTAAAAAAAATCATATTTATCTATGTGTTGTACTTTATTATAAGTATTTAATAAAAAATTAATTTAAGAGACTAAACCATTAAAATCGTTAAGTGTCTTCATTCCTTAAATTTTCTCTTCTTCGTATGTAGTTCTAATATCTTATTTTACTCTATAAATGTCCTTTGCGCGTTATTCTCTATCAATTATCAAAGAATTTTTTTATGAGACTCTGCAGAGAAAACTTTATGTATCTTGGGTCCATCATCTAGAGTAGTGGCAATATTGATGATGATGTCACATATCATGTTAGACCATCATGGACGAAATGGAGGCTTGCCTTCAGATTATAGTGTGATAAAAAGATAGCACCTAAACTTAAAAGCAAATTTTATAGAATGGTGGTTAGACCATCTCTGTTATATGGTGTGGTATGTTGGCTAATAAAAAACTTACATGTTCGAAAGGATACAGGTTGTAGAGATTGGGATGTTGAGATGGATGTATGGATACACCAGGGAGGATAAGATTAGAAATGGTATCATTTGGAGAAAGTTAAGGATGACCTTTGTGGTAGACAAAATGAGATAAGTGAGACTACAATAGTTTGGGCATGTGTAGAGAAAAAGTGTTGCTGGTCCTGTCAGGAGGTGCGAGAGGATGGATTTAGGGGTTATACATAAGGGTAGAGGTAGAATGAAAAAATATTAGGGGAAGGTGATTATATAGGATATGACGCATCTTTGGATCACGAGGACACAATTTTAGATATAAAGGAGTGGAGGTAGTGTATTAGGGTAGAAGATAAAAAAACTAGTAGGGTAGGATGAAGTCAAGCCGTGTAATATAAAGGTTAGTAGAGGTAGTTGTGTCATTATATATTATGTTGATATTGTACATCATTTATTTTCTCACCTTTATTGTCTTTTTAAATTTTCATCTGTTGTCCATAGTCATTTCATATCTAGTATTTTCTTCTTTTGGGGATGATTTTCTTTGAGATGAGGATCTTTCAAAAATAACTTCTTTATCTCAATGAGGTAGTGGTAAGGTATTGGTACATTTTACCCTCCCAGACTCCACCTGTGGGATTTCATTGGGTATATTATTGTTGTTGTTAATCTAGAGTCATTTCCCGACACCTGGCTCGAGACTCGACTCCTACTTACAACCTTGAAATCTAATACCTAAATCTGGACTCAACCTTTGAACCAAGATTCAATTTTGATTCTCGATCTAGGACCCAATCCAACACTTGTCCCAGGAACCCAAGAGCCTACTTCTAACTCGAGATTCAATCTCAAATCCAATCATAGACCGACTAAAAATTCGACCCCGATATTTGACTTTGACACCTAATACCAACACTCATCTGAAACCAACTCCCAGCCTAGGAACCGATCTAAATCCTGGATCGAGACCCAACTTCCAACTCAAAATTTGGTGCACCTGACTTTCAAATTGAAATTTGAGATAGCTCACATGATCCCAACATTTGATAAGAAACTTAATCCTAACCTTTGAATCCTGACCCGGCCTAGCTTTTGACTCAAGACTGAATCAAAAGTGTTGTGTTATGGCAGCACATCACTCAAGACTAATGTGCTGCCATATTTTGACTCGTATCAGGCACCGACCTATTTTCTAATTAATTTAGGAACTCATTTATAAATACTATAATAGTATATTTTATGTTTTTAGTGAGTTTTGCTTGATTTTGAGAGAGTATACACACAGAGACTTAGAGAGCACGAAAGTTTAGATTATTTTCTTAGGGTTTTATCTTTGGAGACTACATTATGAAGATTTGATTCACTTGTGGATTCATTACATCTTTCAAGCTTGTGGTTCTAAATACATAGTGGATTTTATTGTTCTTCATTCTCTTTGAGTCAGTGATTAACTGTGTCTTCCACATTCATTGTTTATTTGTTTACCCAAGCTATGAGTAGCTAAACCCACAACTTGGGGTTGTGGGAACTATGAAAATCTGACTTCGAGAACCTAGATTATTTTGCCTTCTTGAGTTGGGTATTTGCAGGTATTAGCCATTTCCCTTCATTTTGCATATTATTTAATGATGGCCAACATTAGACGCCGTCTAGTGTCATTGTTCTGATCCAGGTAGTGATGAATAGGAAAAGAGAATGGTTAACAAAATTCAATAATATGTTCTTGTCTAATCAATCGAACCCGGCCAAGGAGAGGTTGATTGGGGTAATGGTTAGTTTGGCACGCTATGAGGCTGGCCAAGCCCTATGGTAAAGTTTGACCTTCACCTTCAGAAGATGGCTGAAAGAACTTAAATTATCGTCCGATATGCAATATCCTAATTGAAAGTTATGTTATCCGGGTAGATTAAGTTAGTGAATCATGGGGAACGCAATTATCCAAGTTGCTCTCCAATTTGATTGTCTCTCCATTTCATTAGTCTAGTTTAATTTTCTACAAATCATTACAAATCCCCTCTCTTTTTAGAGAATCAAGTAGTTGATGTTTGATTGATTATTGGTGAACCAAGTTGCAAAAGTACCGTATTCTCTGTGGGATTCGACCCCAACCTTGGTTAGGTTTTTTACTTTGACGATCACTTTGAATAGAGCCGTATCTTGAGTGTTCATCAAGATAAATAGTGTCTTTTCCGGGGAATATGATGATACTTTGATTTGATTTCACAAGTAGTGTAATTCAAGTGTTAATTTCTTAGTTTTCTTGTATTTTACTTTTATTTTTGTTGGTTTAGTTTCTTTGCAAGGTATACTAGATGTGTATACCCAATACGAGGAGTCAAGGCATTCCCTTAGCTTCAATAATTATGACGGGACTGGGTTGTGACAAATTATTTGATATATTGGTATTACTTTGTAAAACAATATCATAGATGTAATACTTTGTAATTTTAAATTTTTACGAGTGAAATTTTTTTAATATTGGTGATATTTTAATATATGTAGACCTAGTTATTTATTAATATCATGATGTAGAATTAGGTGTGATAACACTTGCCTTTAACTCACCGAGGCAAGTCAGCCAATCATGACTAATTAAATAAATGCAGAAGTAAAATTGATAATACAATCCAAAAAAGGAAAGATCAATCATACAAACAACAACATACCCTGTGGAATCCCATAAGTGGGGTCTGGGGAAAGATCAATCATAGGAATAGAAATCATAATCTAAAACCATTTCAGAATGTCGTGTCACATGTACATGACACTATTTTAACAGAATATGAAAGAAAAGAATACAAGTCTGAATGTATTTCTTCTCCAATGCAACAAAACATAAAAACAAAAACAAGAGAGTTTGCCAGATGACAACAACTACCTCTCTAAATCTCTTGGGAAGCCTTGGATGATCAAAGGAAGATATTACATTGTTCAGGCTCAGAACTTTCACAGGTGTAGAAGTAAGGGTAACTACCCAACAACATGGTACCCAATAAATAAATTCCAAACTAAGTAAAGCAATGAAGAAAATAAGTACTCCTTCTATCCCAACCACATACCTCCGAAGCTACAAACCTATACATAGAAAAACGCAACACACATGACGTACACAGTATGCACAATAATAGGCATATCCGTTTATATTTATACAACTCAATTAGAATCATAATCTCAAGAAAACAAGATCATTAAGGAGCATAAATCCATGATTCATAAGAATAACCAAGGACTTAACAATCCACTTACAATGTCACAAAGAGTAAAGTGCAATATAATGCAAATGCAATGTCACATAATTATGTATATAAGTCTTACGATACAAATCCACTGATCAACTTATATCAGCACCCATGGAGGTCTCACTTAGATCATGTCTTCGCCAGAAATAACCTCGACAATATCACATAGGTAATATGGCCTCGACCGTTAAAAATAACCTCGACATTATCACATGCCGTAAATTACCTCTTGACTGTCGAAATATTATCTCAATAATATGATGATCGGTTGAAACCTCTATTCCTAAATTATTAATATCTAGTAAAGGCCTTGGTACCAAAAAACAATATCTCTCTTTTATCTCAATTTGACAATCCAATGCAAATAAGCACACAAATCAGGGATAAGTCAATGAGATATGAAACATAGGATCCCACAGTCTGTAGCTCTGTATAATGCTACTCAATATAACTCAAAAGAATGTTACTCAATATAGCTCACTAGAATGATACTCAATATATCCCAAATTACATCATCATTAATCATTAATCAATTCACAAGATGTGTATAATGCTCCATGTATGAAATTCTACCTCAATACATCCAATAATACATCACTATCAATGTCTCATATCATTCTATAGTACCTTTCACATAATTGCACATGTCAATCAATTCACATTTTATTTCAAGCAATCAATTAGGAGCTACAAGGTTCAACATACTTAACGTAGGTTACAAATACACTTGTCTTAACCAAAAAATCACTATCAATCTAAAACCAAAGTTTTTTCCTTTCGATTATACTCCAAATCATCATAATTTATTTGAAAATTAATTCACAATCACAATTCGAAGTTAATGGCACCAAAATCATGAAATTCAAGGAAAAAGGACAAAATCAATATCAAATAATGACAAGAAAATTTGAATTTTTCTACATAAAAATGTTCCTTAAGGTTTTAGGAATCTAATAGTGAAAACTATTTCAAAAAAGGAGCCAAAATGAGCTCACAATCACCATTCTTTTTTTTGAAAATCAAGTTCATGAAATCTCCAAAATCCCCAATCAAATCCCTAATTTTGATGTTAAAAGTATAAATTAATCAACAAAAATTGAAGAAAAGAGTTGAAAATATCCTACCCAAATAATTTTCCTCGAAAAACACTTGTAAAATCACCCCAATCCTAGCTCAAAATCTTGAAAATGATAAAATTTGATAAAAACCTGTCGTTTAAATGAGAGACTGTTCACTGGCCATTTAACTCTCTGTTAAAGCGGCTTAGGGTCTCTAGACATGGATGTTAAGGCCACATAGACCTTTACAAATAGGGGCATGAGCACTTCTATGAATGCGGTGGACCTCGTGCAAATGTGGAGGTCAACTCCATGATCTTCGCGAACGCAGAAAGGTATGCCACAAACACAGTGTGTTTTGCACCAAATATCATATTTCAGCTACTACAAACACATAAAGAACCCTCAAAATCCCTTTAAAACCTGATACACACAAATCATATGTGCATCCCTACTATATTCGATATTCCAAACTTAATGGAGTTATCAAAACTCAAATACAATGTCTCTTTGACCCAAAATTCAATAAGTTGCAACTAAATTAACTTAGGCCACTTGAAATACTAAAATGATATCAGAACACTCAAAAATTAGGATGAAATTCTTTATAGCATTAAAATCACCTCTCGAAACTCATGAAACCATCACAAATCCAATCCGAGTATCAAAACTCAAAAAGTTGACCAAAGTCAAACTTTGACTCAATTTCAACTTCAAACCTAAAATCCACATAATAACTCCAAATCTAATTCCGACAGCTCTCGTAGACCAATTTTCACATTTCAGAACTGATGGGATTAATAAAATTTTGTTTTGAGACTTGAATCTCCAAAATGACTCAAATATTAAAAATTTAGAAACTTAAGCATTCAAAGCTAACTTGTAAAGCAAAGACTCAACCCTTTGCAAGATTTTTCAAAAATTAACTTTCAAAACCATTCAAATATGACGCCGAGCAGTTGTCAATAGGGGTAAAATGGTAATTTTTATCAAAATACAAAATATGATCGTCATGGTCATTACATTATCCACAACTAAAAATCATGTTCAACCTTAGTCATAAGGCAAAGGATATACCTGAAGTCTCAAAAAGATGAGGGTATCAAATTTACATATCAAACTCAGTCTCCTAAGTATCATCTCCCATTGGCTGATGTCGGCAGTGAACATTCACTGAAGCTATTTCCTTTGTCCTTAACTTCCTAACCTACCTGTCTAAATTGGCCACAAGCTCTTCTTCATGAGTTAAAGTGGGACCTAACTCTATTGAATCAAGAGAAATCACATAAGACTCATCTAGAGTGTAACACCATAACATCGAGATATGAAACACTAGATGCACTGAAGATAGACTAGGTGGCGAAGCAAGTCTATATGCCAACTCTCCTACTCTTTCTAGGATCTCAAAAGGGATAACATATCAAAGGTTGAGCTTGCCCTTCTTCTCGAACCGCATGACAGCCTTCATAGGTGAAATCCTTAGCCATACTTGAGCACCTTCCATGAACTCTAAGGATCAAACCCATCTATCAGCATAACTCTTCTGGCAACTCTGGGCTGTCAATAATTGACTTTAAATCAAATGAACCTACACCATGGCATCTCTAAAAAAATCAGTATTGAAGCTATCCACCACAACAAAATCTAACTAACCTATTGGTAATCCACATCTCCAACCATATAAAGCCTCTACAGGAGCCATCTAGATGTTGGAATGATAATTATTGTTATAAGAAAACTCTTCCAAAGGAAAATACTGGTCCTACCTAGCACTAAAGTCAATAACGAATGCCCAAAGAATATCCTCTAGCTCCTAAATAGTCCTCTGAAACTGGCCATCAGTCTGAGAGTGAAATGATGTACTCAAATCTAACCATGTGCCTAACCCATACTGCAGGGTCTTTTAAAAGTAAAATGTGAATAAGGAACCATGATGGTCACGATTCAAGCATAGGGCCTAGACATAATACGACGAATGGGTAACCTTAAGGGACCCCAATCAAGCCTTTTAACATATCGTTATGCATCCTTGGTCGTAGAAGCAATAAAATAATAATTATAGATAAAAAGGGTAATACGAGGCTAAGGAACATCTTTCATATCATAAACATGAAAAAGTCAAGAGATTCAAATCTCATAGCATCATTAAATAACTTGTACAATAACACCTCTAAACATAGAACTTAGCGGGGGCTAGGACAAGCAACTAGACTCACCCTTATAGTTAAAGCATACAAGAAAAGGAAAGAGAGTCTTTATACATAACATAAGATCAAAGATATTGTCCCCAAAGTTGATGACTCACCAACTTACTTGAGAGTAATCGTACTAGCCATGTGGAAAAGGAGGATGATCAAGTGGAGCTCTGGTTCCTACATTGTAACGTCATGCTAGTATAGAGTATGCATTAGTACGTTTGAATGTACTAAATATGTAGTACACAGTGCAACAAGAGAAGGGAAATTTAATCAAAATGCATAGTTAGGAATTAAAAATGAACATATAGCAATATGGCATACATGAGTGATGCTTGAAGTAAACATGCTTACATAGAACATACTACATGTATAGTAAGAGACCATCATCATAGATCAAGCAACTTAGTACTTGGAATCCAAGGTAGACCATCCCTTAGTAGTGATTGAGGTACCAACCCCTCAATTGGTTGACAGACATAACCACCCTCCTCCTGAAGTGATTGAGGTACCAACCCCTCAATTGTTTAATGGCTTACCACCCCCATCTAAGGGGATTGAGGTACCAACCCCTCAATTGGTTCACGAACATGACTACCATTCGCTAGAAGTGATTGAGGTACCAACCCCTCAGTTGGTTGATGGCTTACCACCCCCATCTGAGTCGGTTGAGGTCCAACCCCTCAATTAGTTGACGGATATGAACACCCTCCGATGAAAGTGATTGAGGTACCAACCCCTCAATTAGTTGATAGATTACCACCCATATCTGAGGCGATTGAGGCATCAACCCTTAATTGACTATGGTCAACTCGCAACACAACAGATACTTCTCAACAAACCATAACATGTATACCATTCTTTAATCATCATAAAGTCAGTTAACTCACATGCCAAGCAATAGGCCTTCAACAACTCAAGAAACAAAATGCAGACATTTTATCAAATATTTGGCAGGTGTGTAATGCTAGTGTAAACCCATGAAATTCAAGAGTGAAATCATACAAGAAAACTTAATGTAAAACCACCCACCAATACTTTATAATACATTCATACAATAAGCATCAGAACACTTCATCAAGTCTCAAGATAGATCAAAGATTCATGGCTCAAAGCATGCTTAAACAGTCACACTTTTATGAAGCCCCAACATAGTTCATAGTCAAATTCATATTAATTAAGACCCATAAGTAAATCAACTTATAAACAAGAGATTTATGTAGAAGGGAAGCTTGGACACCATAGGTGAAAGGACCCAATGGTTGAAACCCATATACCTTAGCTTTGGAGAATTCCTTGATGAAGATTGAAAGACTTCAAGTTTGAGTGAAATCCTTAAGATTCAGAAAGGGATTTGGAACTTGAAATTTAGGTGAAACATTAATCTAAGTATTTGAGAGAGTGTTGGGAAATGTCTTATATGATATGAAGGTAAAATATGGATAAATAAAGGTATTTTCGTGCATAGAAAGACTTAGGCCCAATACTTAAGAGCCTTGGAACGAGATAAAATAACTGGCACAAAAATACACTGAGCGTGCCCAAGGCGCGTCGCGCCAGGGGCAGGAATACCTCACCAGAAATCATAGTTTGTGATTTTCAAATTTTGATACAGTTGCTTTAAAATTGGGGTTACACTCATTTTTCACTCAAATTTTTCCCTTGATAAAAAATATAAAGTCAGATTTTTGATATCATGCATAGATTTTGAGATATATGAAAATGATGATTTTGGGTACTTCTGAGGCACATTTTAGGGTCATTTCAATATCTCCCCCTTGGGAACATTCATCCCCTAATTTCAAAGAAATGTATATAAGAAGAGTAATCATGAAGAAATCAGTCCTCACAAGAATGCATCAATACACTTAAACACTATTTTCAAAATCAACATAAGTGTCAAAATCATCATGAACATGCCAACATAAGAATGAATGCATGCAAATGACATAGGAGCTGAAAAATAAGACTTGAAATCACATAGGGGACTTAGAATTAGCATATTAGGGTTGAGTAGAATGGAAGAGATAGGGATATTGCTTTTGCATATCTGCCTCGGCCTCCCAAGTAGCACTTTCAACTTGTTGATTCCTCCAAAGGACCTTAACTGAAGCCACATCCTTGTTTCTCAAACTCTTCACGTGTCTATCAAAGATCTCTACTGGAACCTCTTCATAAGGCAAGTTGTTTTCGAAAACACCCACAACATCCAATGGAATAATAACATTCGATCACCCACACATTTCCTCAACATGGATATATGAAATATTGGATGAACCAAGTACATTTCGCTAGGCAACTCCAATTCATAAGCCACCTTGCCTATTCTCCTCAACACCCTATAAGGACCCACAACTCTTAGACTGAATTTACCCTTCTTACCAAAATAAACCATACCCTTCATGGGTGAAATCTTCAAATAGACCTAATCACCAACTTTAAATTCAACATCCCTTCTTCTCACATTGGCACATGACTTTTGATGACTTTCAAATATTTTCAACCTCTCCCTAATCAATATTACCTTCTCCATAGCCTCCATGACTATATTCAGACCTAACAAAGCCATTTTTGCCACTTCGAACCACCCAAACAGTGTTCTATAAAGTCTACCATAGAGGGCCCAAAAAGAAGCCATGCCAATGCTAGAATGATAGCTATTATTATACGGAAACTCAATCCATGAAAGTTGATCATCCAACTACCCTTAAACTCCTAAACTCCAAAACACAAGCTCTAAGCATATCCTCAAGAGTTTGGATAGTTCTTTCAGCTCGGCCATTCGTTTAAGGGTGAAAGGCCATACTAAGCTTAACCTTGGTACCAAGACCTCTTTGGAAGGACCTCCAAAAGTTTAAAGTAAATTGAGCAGCATGATCCAATATGATAGACAAAAACACCCATGCAATCTAACCAACTCATGAATGTACAACTTAGCATAGTCTTCGGCCCTATAAGTAGTCTTAATCAGTAGGAAATGAGCCGACTTGGTCATTCTATCAACCACAACCTAAATAGAATCAAAACCCTTTCTAGTCTTAGGAAACCGAACCACAAAAGACATCTCACTTTCAAGTAGGAATCTCTATATCTTGGGTTAGGCCACCCGACCTTTGGTGTTCGGCTTTGACTTGTTGGCAACTATGGTAACCTGATACAAATTTGACGATATCTTTCTTCATATCTCCCTACCAAAAGACATCTCTCAAATCTCTATACATCTTGGTAGAACTGGAGTGAGTAGAATAAGAAGAATTATGAGCCTCATCAAGAATCTTCTTTCTAAAATCATCAATACAAGGCACATATAACCTACATTGGTATATAAGGGCACCATCTCCCCTTTGGGAAAAACCTCCACCTTGCCCTCTCTCAATAAGGCCTTCAATTCTAACAAGGAGGGGTCAATATCTTGCTTTGGTTTTACATTATCAACCAAGGAGGACTTTGAACCATCAACAACCATAATACCACCATTATCAACCTCTTATAACCAAACCCCAACCTAGCTAATCAATGGACCTCTCTAGCCACCTATTTGCCCCCAGCTTCAACATGAGCTCGGCTACTCATAGACACCCTACTCAAAACATTGGCTATAACATTACCCTTACTGGGATGATAATGAACACTTATATCATATTCCTTAAGAAGCTCTAACCACCTTCATTGCCTCAAGTTGAGATCCTTTTGAGTGAACACATAATGGAGACTCTTATGATCGGTAAACATATCAACATGAACTCTATACAAATAATGACGCCAAATTGTCAAATAAAATACTATGATGGCTAATTCAAGATCATGAGTAGTATAATTGTATTCATGTACCTTAAGTTCTCTAGAAGCATAGGCTATCACCTTACCATTTTGCATCAAAACACAACCCAAGCCCATTCGTAATGCATCACAATACACAACAAACCCTTCTAACCCTTCCAATAGAGACAAGATAGGAGTGGAAACAAGCTTATACTTTAAGGTCTGGAAACTCTTTTTACACTCATCGGTCCACACAAAAGTAGCCTTCTTTTAGGTCAATTAGGCATGGGGGAAGCAATAGAAGAGAACCCATTCACAAACCTCCAGTAGTAACCTGCTAGGCCTAAGAAACTCTTAATGTCTGATGGGGTTAATGGTCTAGGCCAATTTCTAATCACATCTATGTTTTTAGGATCAACTTTACTACCATCGTCTGATACCACATGACGTGAAAGGAAACCTTCTCACTATGACTCACATGCTCTTCCTCACTATGACTTACATGCTCCTCCTCACTATGAGAGTAGGTCAAAATATCATCAATGAAAACCACTACAAAATAAATCAAGGTAGGGCTTAAAGACCCTATTCATAAGATCTATGAAGATAGATAGGGCATTGGTTAACCCAAAAGACATAACCATAAATTCATAATTCCCATACCTAGTCCAAAAGGCAGTCAAGGGAATCTCACACTCCCTAGCCTTCACTTGATGATACCCAGAATGAAGATCAATCTTAGAAAAGTGACTAGCCCGTTGAAGTTTGTCAAATATATCATCAATCCTTGGTAGAGGATACTTATTCCTTATGGTGAACCTATTAAGTTTCTGGTAGTCAATGCACGTTCTAAGAGACCGATCCTTCTTCTTCACAAACAACACCGGTGTACCCCAAGGTGATTGGCTAGGCCTAGTAAAACCCTTCTCTAGCAAGTCTCTCACTTGATTCTTCAACTCTTTTAACTCCGCCGGGGCTACACGTTAAGGGGGAATATAAATGAGTTGAGTATCGAGAAGGAGGTGTATACTAAAATCTATTTCCCTTTCAGGAGAAACATTGGGAAGGTCTTGAGGAAAGACATCAAGAAATTCATTTACCACCGAAACTGACTCTATAGAAGGACTTTGGAGTCAACATTCATAACCCTCACAAAATGCTAGAGACACCCCTTAGATATCAACTTTTGGGCTTTAATGCAAGAGATAAACCTACCCTTGACCACCACATCATGACTCTCCCACTCAAGGAGGAGTTCAATTGGGGATTTCAACTTGACCCTGGGGGCTATATAATCAATTGAGGCATAATATGCATGCAACCAATCCATTCCAAGAATGACATCAAAATCAACCATATCCAACTCAACAAGATCACAAGGCAATATTTTATGCAAGATGCAAATGGGACAATTTCTGTAGACCTTTCTAGCAACAGTAGATGCACCAATCGAAGTAGCCACCTCATAAGACTCACAATAAAATTTGGTCTCAGGATGAAACTTTTTGGCAATAAAAAGAGTTAGAAAAAAAGAGTGGCACCTAGGTCTATCAATGCATACACATGAAAATCAAAGACTTAATATACTAGTGATGTCATGGGCACCTCATCTACCCCTTGCCTCCTTTGAAGAGCATAGAACCGATTGTGCCTTAGGGCACTACCTTGTTGACCTCCTCTACCCAAAGGTACTGCATTAGCACCATAGCCTTGAGGACGAACATCCGTACACTTTTTGTGATTATGTAGACAATTAATCATCTTGTGGCCTACGTTTCCATAACCAAAACAAGCATTAGTATCCCTCAAGCATAGGTCATCTTGACCCTTACCACAGTTTGGATACATAGAATTAGGCACCACATCACCATCATCGTGGGTCCTTGGGTAGTTATTGGCAAACCTCCTATTAGGAGTATGTGAGGACCCTTGAACTTGATGAAATCGACTTCCTTTTTGACTTTACAACTTACTATCAAACGAGTCTTCTTAGCCTCATTACTCCTCCTTTTTCTCAACTTCTCCCCCTCTAATTGTTTGGCATAAGTCATCAAGCGGGACAAATCCATGTCACTAATCAACCTGGCGGTATGACATTCTTCATTTACCAAATCGAATACACCTATCACAAGCTTATTCATTCTAGACCTTGAGTCGGCAACCAAGTTTGGAGCATATTTTGAGAGTTGGTTGAACATGAGGGCATACTCCCTCACACTCATAGATCCTTGCTTTAAATTCATGAACTCCATCATTTTGGCCTCACTAAGCTCAAGAGGAAAGAACCAGTTGAGAAATGCTGCCTTAAACTCCTCCCATAAAACCAAATTATTGTTCCCCTTCTCTTCCTTCCATTGAGTTTTTTAGTTGGTAGGTCACCAACTCTGCCTTCTCTTCGGGCCTCACACCCATGAAAGCCAACACTTTGTATACCTCATTAATAAAATCTTGAGGGTCCTCATCCACCTTAGACCCATTTAACTCTAGTGGGTTCATCCTTATAAAGTCTCTTACATGAGATGCCGAAGTAGGACCATGAGGTGCTTGGGCCTCTTGATTTGCTTGATTAGACATAACTTGAGCTAGCAAGGTAATAGCTTCCGGAGCTCTCCATGAGACGGTTGTTCCTCGGGTGTGCAGACTCTTCTTATTCTTGTGTTAGACATGATCTAGCATAGCAAAGAATATTCGTTATAGGGGGAACCTTACCTAAATTCTATAGCATAAGATAGAGTAAGAAGAAGGGAAATATTTCTTAAAATTTCTGATAGCCTCTTACTCATAGTTATGGTGCACATAAGACTCTAATCAATGTGGTTGTTGGATACCAAGGACCATTAACACCCTAGTGCTTCGATACCAAGTTTGTCACGACCCAAGCCTAGGGCCTAGACATGACACGATAAATTGGGAACCCGAAGGGACCCCAATCAAGCCTCTTAATATATCATTACACATACTTGGTTGTGAAAGCAGTAAAATAATAACAATAGATTTAAAAAGGGGTAATACGAGGCTAAAGAACATCTTTTCATATAATAAACATCAAAGAGTCAAGAGAGTCAAAGCTCATTGCATCATTACATAACTTGTTTAACAATATCTCTAAACATAGAACTTAGCGGGGACAAGACAAGCAACTGGGCTTACCTTCATAGCCAAAGCATACAATAAAATCAAAGAGAGTCTTTATACGTAGCATAAGATCAAAGACATTGTCCCTAAAGTTGAGGACTCACCAACTTGCTTGAGAGTAGTCGTACTAGCCACGTGGAGGATGATGATGATCAAGTGGAGCTCCTATTTCTTCATGAAAACATCATGTAAGCATAGAGTATGCATTAGTATGTTTAAATATACTAAGTATGTAGGATACAATGCAACAAGAGATAGGGAACTTAATCGAAATGCATAATTAGGAAATAAATGAGCATATAGCAATATTGCATGCATGAGTGATGCTTGAAGTAAACATGCTTACATAGAACATATTACATGTGTAGTAGGAGACTATCATCATAGACCAAGTAACTTAGTACTTCGAATCCAAAGTAGACCAATCCTTAGTAGTGATTGAGGTACCAACCCCTCAATAGGTTGACGAATATGACCACCCTCTACTAGAACTGATTAAGATAGTAACCTCTCAATTGTCTGATGGCTTACCACACCCATCCGTGGAGATTAAGGTACCAACCACTTAATTAGTTGACGTACATGACCACCCTCTACCAGAAGTGATTGAGGTACCAACCCCTTCAATTGGTTGATAGCTTATCACCCCTATCTGAGGCTATTGAGGCATTATCCCTCAATTGGCTATGGTCAACTCCCAATACAATAGATAATTCTCATGAAATCATCACATTTATACCATCCTTTCATCATCATAAATTCATTTAAATCATATGCCAAGCAATAGTCCTTCAACAACTCAAGAAACATAATTCAGACATTTTATAAAACACTTGGCGAGTATGTGATGCTAGTGTAAAACCATGCAATGCAAGAGAGGAATTATGCAAGAAAACTTAATGTAATTCCACC
Source organism: Solanum sejunctum (assembly GCA_025642045.1). Taxonomy (NCBI): domain Eukaryota; kingdom Viridiplantae; phylum Streptophyta; class Magnoliopsida; order Solanales; family Solanaceae; genus Solanum; species Solanum sejunctum. Next base: position 22,367 of record JAOTQJ010138333.1, on the reverse strand, counting down.
CAGCAACACTTGGTAATACTTTCATATAGTATATATCAAAAACCTTTATCAAGTCTTAAGATAGATCAAAGATTCATAGCTCAAAACATGCTTAAACAGTCACACTTTTATGGAATCCCAACATAGTTCATTGTCAAATTCATATTAAGTAAGACTCATAAGTAAATCAACTTCAAAACATGAGATTTATGCAAAAAAGAAGCTTGGGCACCATGGGTGAAAGGACCCAATGGTTGAAACCTACATATCTAGGCTTTGGAGAATTCCTTGATGAAGTCTGGAAATGGAGACTTGAAGCTTGAGTGAAATCCTTATGATCCAGAAAGGGATTTGACACTTGAATATTGGGTGAAATATTAGTCTAAGTGTTTAAGAGTATTGGGGAATGTATTGCATGATATGAATATAAAATATGACTAAGTATAGGTATTTTCAAGGATAGGAAGACTTAAGCCCAAGACCAAAGAGCCTTGGACCGACATAAAATAACTGGCACAAAATATAATGAGGCGTGCCCAAGGTGTGTTGTGCCAGGGGCACGAATACCTCACTAGATATGATATTTTATGATTTTCAAATTTTGATAAGGTTGTTCTTAAGTCGGGGTTAGACCCATTTCCCACTCAATTTTTCCCCTTTATCAAGAATATAAAGTATGATTTTTTATGTCATGCATAAATTTTGAGATATATGAAAATTACGATTCCGAGCACTTTTGAGGCACATTTTCGAGCACCTTTTGGTATTGTTTCACTGATTGGACATGATGGAAATATGTACCCCATGAAGCCTAAAAATTTGACTTATATATAAATGAAAAAACTTCTCCGCCTATACTTAAACTTGACCGGAGTGAAATCAGTAAACTTACTCAAATGATCCCTAATCACCCAAATAGAGTCATAACCAGCAATAGTAGTGGGCAAACCCACCAGAAAGTCCAAAGCAATCTTCTCCCACTTTCAGGAAGGAATGGATATCGTTTGAAACTCATCCCATGCCTTTAGTGCTCATACTTAACTTGATGGGACGTCAACCACTTGGACACAAACTTGGCTATGTCCTTGTTGAAACCACACCACGAATAGTGCTAATGCAAGTTGTGGTAAATCTTTGTTTCTCCTGGGTGGATTAAATATCTATCATAATGAGCCTCTCAAGTATCAATCTGAGCATGTCACCCACCTTTGTCACACAAATCCATCCCACGATCCTCAAAACACCAATGGCATCAAGCACGACCTTCTTGGCCTTATCTCTAGTAACCTTTCAAATGAAGCATAACTCCAATCCTCAAGCTATCTCTCATGAATCTAATCCATCATGGAGATTGGGACTCTACGGAAGCAAGTCATGCCATTATTAGAAAGCTCTACTCTCACCAACCCATTGGTTTATCTCTAAACATCTCTAACTAAAGGTCGCTCTTCTACGTAGATGACTGTCAAGATCCACGTCTTGTGCCTAGATGTGACACAGCAAATCAAGAACTCGAAGGGACCCCAAACAAGCCTCGTAACACATCATTACACATCATTAGTTGTAAAAGCAATTAACAACATAATGGAATTAGAAATAGGGCAAAGGGACTAAAGGAAACCTTCCATGACATATCAAATAAGAGAGTCAAGGCACAATGTATAACATGTCGAACAATACCTTAATACATACATAAGAGCGAGAGCCAAGACAAGCAATTCGCCTCACCCTGATAGTCAATATATACATAAAAGAAATATGGTCTTAGTACATAGCATGAGATTATAAATGTTGTCCCCGTTATGAAGGACTCACCAACTAGCTTGAGAGAAATTGTACTAGCCACGTGGAGGAAGATGCTCAAGCGGGTCTCCAGTTCCTACATGGTGATATCATGTAGGCATAGAGTATGCATTAGAACGTTTGAATGTACTAAGTATGTAGGATGCAATACAACAAGAGATGAGCAACATAGTCAAAATGCATAAGCATAGGTAATGAGTAGCATAAAACAATATTACATGAGTGGAAGATGCTTAAAGTAAATCATGCTTACATCAAACATAATACATATGTAAGAAGAGACTATCATTAAGGAGCTAATAGTTTATTAAGGTACAAACCCCTTGATTGTTTGGTGGATAGTCGTACCCTACTACCCCTGGTTATTGAGGTACAAATCCCTTAACCCGGTTATTAAGGTACAAACCCCTTGATTGGTTGGTGAATACTATCATCCTACCACCCCTGCTGATTGTGATACAAACCCCTTAAGTTGGTTATCAAGGTACAAACCCCTTGATTGGTTATCAAGGTACAAACCCCTCGACATGGTTACCCCATCTTCTAACACCCCGAGTAGGGCATGGTCAAAATCCAACACTATATAGGAGAATATCAAATACATACATTTCTTCATCATCATAAAGTGATTCAACTCATAAGACATGCATTGGACCCTCAATTCCTCAAGAAATCTTAACTGGACATTTTATGAAACACTTGGTGGGTGTATAATGCTATTATAAAACCATATAATTAAAGAGTGAAATCATGGATGAAATCTTAAAGTAAATCATCCCACCAACACTTGATAACACCATAAAAAAATATACATAAAAACTATTCATCAAATATCAAGATAGACGTAATATTCATAGCTCAAAACATGCATGAATAACCATACTTTTACAAAACCCCAACATAGTTTATAGTCAAATTCATAATAGAAAACCCATATATAAAACCAACTTATAAACATGTATTTTAGGTAAAAAGGAAGCTTGGGCACCATGGGTGAAAGGACCTAATGGTTGAAATCGACATACCTTAACTTAGGAGAATTTCTTGAAGAAGATTTGAAATGGAGACTTGAAACTTGAATGAAAACCTTATAATCTGGATTGAGTTTTGGGACTCGAATTTAAGGTGAAATATTTATCTATGTGTTGGAGAGAGTATTGAGGAATGTCTTATATGATATAAAGGTAAAATATGGCAAAGTATAGGTATTTTCACAATTGGGAAAACTTAGGCCCAAGACCCAAAAGCCTTGGACCGAGATTAAAAATCACTGGCAAAAAAATATACAAGTTCACGTCTAGTCCACGATGTGGACCTATTGCAAAGGCAAAACTTACACAGGTTTATGATGGCGACATATCGTGGCACCATCACGAATTGATTCTGAAAATCAAAATTTTAGGAAAATGACATTGCGATTCATTTACTCTAAAATCAGGGTTAGACCCATTTCTCACTCAATTTGACCCACTAATCAAGAATATGAAGTCAGACTTTTAAATCATGTATGGATTTTGGCATATATGAAACTTATGATTTTTTGAGCACTTTCAAGGCACATGTTGGGGCAATTTTTGGGCTCGTTTCAATATCTCCCCCTTGCGAACATTCATCCCCGAATGTCAAATAAAGGTATATAAGAGACGTAAACATGACAATTTCATCTCACATAAGGATGCAATAATGTACTTAAACATCATTTCAAAAACAAATCTCAATATAAGTGTAAAATCGTCATGAACTTGTCAATTTAAACATGAATGCATCCAATGACATGAGGGCTAAACTTTAGGACTTGAAATCACATAGGGGACTCAAATTAATGCATTAGGCTTGAGTGGAGTATAAAAGGTAAGGATATCACTTTTGCATGTCCACTTCGGCCTCCAAAGTAGCACTTTCAACTTGTTGATTCCTCCAAAGGACCTTAACGAAAGCCACATCCTTGTTCCTCAACCTCTTCACTTGTCAATCCAAAATCTGAACAAAAACCTCTTCATAAGTCAAATTGTATTGAACAAGACCCACAACATCAAGAGGCACAATAGCATTAGGGTCTCCTACATATTTCCTCAATATGGATACATGAAAGATCGGATAAACCAAATCTATCTTACTGGCTAGGCAATTCCAACTCATAATCTACCTTTCCAATCCTCCTCATTACCCTCTAAGTACCCACATATCTTGGACTCAACTTTCCCTTCTTACCAAAATGAACCACATTCTTCATTGATGACACCTTCAAATAGAGCTAGTCACCTACTTTGAATTCAAGATCCCTTCTCCTCACATTGGCATAGGACTTTTAGCCACTTTGGTCCATCCTCGACCTTTCTCTAATCATACTAACCTTCTCAAGAGCCTCCTTAACCAGATCTGGTCCTAACAAAACCACCTCTCCAACTTCAAACCACCCAATCGATGACCTACAACATCTACCATAGGGAGCCTCAAAAAGGGCCATACCAATGCTAGAATGATAACTATTGTTATAGGCAAACTCAATCAATCGAAGATGATCATCCCAACTATCCTTGAATTCTAATACACAAACCCTACGCATATCCTTTAAGTGTTTGAATAGTTCTTTCGGCTTGGACATCCGTTTAAGGGTGAAAGGCCATACTGAGTTTAACTTTTGTACCAAGACCCCTTTGAAAGGACCTCCAAAAATGTGAAGTAAATTTGAGCACCATTATCCTATATAATGGACAATGGAACCGTATTAAAACTCACCAAGTCATGAATGTACAACCTTTCATAGTCTTTAGCCCCATATGTGGTGTTGACTGGTAGAAAGTGAGCCGATTTTATCATCCTATCAACTACAACCCAAATGGAATCAAAACCCTTTCTAGTGTTGGGCAACTTAATCACAAAATCCATATTAATCTCCTCTAACTTCTAAGTAGGAATCTCTATGTCCTGCACCCAGTCTTTGGTACTCGACTTTGACTTGTTGACAACTATGACAACTGGAAACATATTTGCGATGTCTCTCTTTATACCTCCCCAATAGTACACCTCTCTCACATCTCTATACATCTTAGTAAAACTGGGGTAAATAGAATAGGAAGAACCATGAGACTTATCAAGAATCGTTTCTCTTAAGCCATCAACACAAGGCATACATGACCTACCTTGGTATCTAAGGATACCATCTCCCCCTTGGGAGAAAACCTCCACCTTACCATCGTTACCAATGCCTTCAATTATAATAAAGCGGGGTTAAGATCTTGCTTAGCTTTCACCTCCTCAACCATTGAAGATTTAGAACCATCAACAACAACAACACCATTCACTCCTAAATTCAAGTCTCAAAATCCTCATCATAAACTAAGGATTTCCTTCAAGACTCCATTTTCAATCTTCTTCAAGAACTTCTCTAAAGCTAAGGTATGTGACTTTTAACCATTGGGTCCTTCCACCCATGGTGCGCTAACCTCATTTTTACTCAATTTGCATGATTTAAGGCTAATTTTACAAATGGATTTACTAGTATATATCTATGAACTATTTTAAAGCTATGTAAAGTTGTGACTATTTTGCTATGTTTTGAGCTATAAATCTTGGATCTATTGTAAGATGTAATGAGGGGTTTTGATGTATATTTATTAAGGGTGTGGTAAGGTGTTTGTTGATGGTTTTATAATGGATTTACTTGAATGATTTCATATCTATAATTCATGATTTTATACTAGAATTTCACACTCGTCGAGTGTTTTGTAAAATGTCCAGTTATGGTTTCTTGAGGAAATTAATGCCTAAAAGCATGAGATATGATATGATTGATGTTATTATGATGAAACAAGATTATGTATAGGGTATATCCCATATAAAGTGTTGCATTAGACCATGCCCAATATGGGGTAAATAAGAGTTCGGATAACTTAGATGGGGGTTCGTACTCATCAATCGACTGAGGGGTTTGTACTTTACGACCAAAGTGATGGGATGGCATCATCATCAACCTGGATGGGGGTTTGTAGTCATCAACGTAGTGAGGAGTTTGTACCTAACCACCTAGGTGATTGGGTGGCATCATCACAAACCTACCAAGGGGTTTGTACTTTGGAAAACTATCTTGGTCTCTTCTGCACATATGATATCCTATATGAGCATAAGTTACTTAACTATGTTTTACTTATGCATTGATCATACATGTCATATTATTATATTATACCTATTGCCTATTGTTATGCATTTTGATTGTGATGCCTATCTCTTCTTGTATTGCATCCTACATACTTAGTATATTCAAATATACAAACGCATACTCTTGCCTACCTGATATCACCATGTAGGGACCAAAGTCCAAGTTGATCATCCTCCTTCTCCACAGGGCTAGATTGGTACTACTCAAGCTTGTTGGTGAGTCCTCTACTTCGGGGACCTTAGTCTATGTTGCTCTTATATGTATTGAGATATTCTTCTTTATGTTCCATTTTGACTATGAGGGTGAGCACGGTTGCTTTGTCTTGGCCCCCACTCTTATCTATGTATTAGAGATATTTGTTAGACATGTAATATATCTATGATATGAGTTTAACTCTTGACTCTTGATTATGATTTTATGCAAGCCTTTCCCTTCGTCTCTTTGCCCCCTATTCTTACTCTTTATGTCTTTTATATGCTTCTGCGACAAATGATGTGAAATGATAAGTCAAGAGGCTTGTTTGTGGTTCCTTCAGCTTCCCTATTCGCCGTGTCACATCTAGGTCCTAGGATTGAGTCGTGATAGTTATATTTTTTATTAAAAAATATTTCTTACATAACTTCTTGGTCAAATTCCATAAATTACAACCAAATTATCATGATTCAAGCATACCACAACACTTCTCTTAGAAAATAGAACAATTTAGACATATATTTCACTTGATTCCATTGAGAAATGATTGAGATATTGCAGTGTAATGTTTTCACCAATTTATGAAATATCTGCTTCAAAAACATTGATTTTTTCCTCAAACGGGCATGCCCAAAGCAAATTTTGACACTTTTACAATGTCTTTCTCGAAAAAAAATACACAAGTTAGCCTTTTGAATCACCCAAATTGGATGAAATTGACCTTAAAATTGAGGTCTAAAGTGGCGACGAATGTCTGCATATATATAAACCTTCCTAGTAGCTATCTATATATAGTCATGACAACCCTTTCCTCCTTACTGCTATGTGGCATCACAAAATTGCCTCACATAGCAGCACCAAGACATGCCTCATCAATCCCTCTTTATAGCAACTTTCCAATCCCTTTTTTGCAGTTTTGAGCTCATGTGGACTCTGATTTTCATAACCGAATTATGTTACCATAAAATTTTTGATGTTTTAGATCCAATGGCATAGACGAAATTCTAACTAGAGGTCATTATGAACTGATGTATGTCTAACTTCCTTATATGCAACATTTAACGAAAAGCCCCGAGGGGTCAAATCGCATTGAAAAGTTCCTAATATTAAACAAATTGTCATTCTAGAAAAAACTCGATGTTCTAGAGCTGACCATGCTATCAAAATTCTCATCCCCAGTCACACTTCCCAATGTTTTTGACTAAGTCAACTAATAATCAGTTCCACCAGCTAAATTTGCAAAGCATGATATAAATGCACTGGTGCTCCTAGCTTAATTCGGTTATTTCAGATTTTATAGAACCGTTAGAGTTCCATTCTAAGGCTATCTTCTAGGACATTATCAGAAAGATTATTTCTACAATAATAAATTCCTATTTAGCTTAAAAACTCTAATAAATAACTACTAAGACATCCGACAGCCATATCAATAGTGCCAATAAGCCAAAAATGGCTTAAGATCACTATGGACATGATCAACTCCCTAAAATAACTGTGGAAACATAGAAATGACTTGAAGGATCATTACAGTATAGAATCCATAGCGTCTAGTATTCCTAATGTACAAGGCTCAAACTACAAACATATGGCACATTCTTTCATCAGTTCCATCTTAACCATGTACAAGACTCTTAAGCATTCACAACATTCTACGTAATCCATATAACAAAATCCAAGAAAGAATGATATGAGATGAAGTTACTGCAATGAAACATAAACAATGCGATGCAATGTTATGCTCTTGTGATACATGTTTGTCCTAAGATGCACATATGCTGATAAACTCAAGCTGGAACTCATGGGGGCCACCCATAGACCCTGTATCCACCAGAACTATTTTCCTTCAGCTTTTCATTTCTTTTTTCTAGCAAGAACTATTTTCCTTTGGCTTTTATTTTCTAGCCGGAAATATTTTCATTTGGATTTTCATCATCAATGGAACATCATACAATACATGTCATCATAAACACAAATAATTATTTTCATAAGTATGAGAATATGCAAGATGTCCATATAAATCATTTAATTCCTCAAACAATTCCAAATAATCCACAAGTTCTTAAGTATTCATAATACAATTTCAGTATCATAACAATCTTAATATCAAAATCAAGAATCCACAATTTCACAAGTAACTAAAATTTCACATTTATTCACAAGTAGAAAATTCACGATAATTACTAGTACCCAATCTGATATTCTATGATCAAAGCCTAGAGTAATATATTTGCAACACATCTCATGTCACAAATCACCCAAACACAATTCCATAGGAAAATACAAAGGTCCATCATACTTAACAAAGGGTTAGAAGTCTACGTGCCTTAGTAGAAGTCACAAATCAAGTCAAATTCATGGATTTTTTCTTTCTACGATACTCCAAATATTCATAATCTAATAAATTATAACATCACAATTACATTAAAAAACTAATGACAATAAAATCAAGCAGTTCGGTTGAGGCAAAATAGTTCAAAAATCTCATATCAAAAAAAGTTTCCAAAGTCTAAAAATTTATACATGAAAATAATCCGAATGTAATAAGTAGCCTAACAGTGGAAAAGTTTTCAATAAAAGAGTTAAAATGAGTTTGGAATCATCATTTTTGTACTAGAAATCAAAGTCTGACAAATCCCCAATTGCATCAATTAAAAATCCCAATTCTAATGTTAAAATTAAAATTAATCAATATGAATTAAAGAAACATAGTAGGGATACATTACCCAATGATCTTGTCCTAAAATACATTAAAGATTCTCAAAAAATATCTAGCTTGGAATATTAAAAAGAGGAAATAGTGAAACCCGTCACTTTTAGATTAAACACTATTTCAAGCATGATTATACTCTATGAATGCGGAGGTCAAAAAGTTGACACTCCCTGAATATGGAGCTAACATCCATGATTGTGAATCACTAAAAGCCAACCCTCCATGAATGTTGAGATAAACAGAACTAACCCTTCACGAACACGGAGGACAACTCCGCGAACACAGAGAACTAGGGTGATGTACCAAATATCTGCAATGCACCAGCACAAAAATTCACATAATGGACCCTTAGGATTCATTAGGAGCATCATGAATAAAACCAGACATGCAAATGTCACTACCCAAGCCTAGGGGCTAGACGTGACATAGCGAATGGGAAGTTCAGAGATAATCCAAACAAGCCTCTTAGCATATCATGTACACATCATTGGCTGCAGAAGGAAAACAAGACAATAACAAGAGTCAATTAATGAAAAGGGGAGTAGGACCAGGGGATGTTTGTCGTAATCATAAAACATAAAAAAGTCAAGCTCATAAGCATATACAAATGTAGTATCCAGCAACAGCTCTACTTTAGTATGGGGTGGGGGCCAATACACTTCCCGAGCTCATCCTCAGGATAATAAGCATCCAGTATAAAGAAGAAGTCTTAATATAGCAAGAATAATATAGATATTGTCCTCGAAGTTGAGGACTCACCAAGCTTTGTTCAAAGAACCAAACTAGCCACGTGAAGGAGGATGATCAATAGGAGCTCCTGTCCCTTCATGGTAATATCTTGTAGGCATAGACAATGCATTAATACTTGGAAGGTACTAAGTATGTGGGGTGCAATGCAACAAAGACATAATCCATAATATTAAAAATGCATACATATAGGCAATGGATATAATCTCAATATGACATATATGATCAGTACTTCTTGTAACAAAACATGCATGTAAAACATTTCACTTGCATAATATGTCATACATATATGGGAGGACACCTTAACCGACATAGACCAGGCAAGGTACTACTTGGAATCCAAGGCATGACACCCTCTTGGTAAGGTGACTGGGCATGACACCCCCCAGGTGAAGTGTGGTCTACTTGCTAAAGCAAAACATACATGATAACATGAACTAGATGGATCTGCTAGTAAAACCCATTTAGGGAAATAACACGATCCTATGGTGGCACATAGTTTACCGACTAAAGGCTTTATATATGGACCCCTTGAGTCGAGCCCCCACCTTAGGCCTCAATTAGAATAACCATGACTTTAATCATAACATGAATAACTTGTAAAAGACGTGATAACTTGACATGAGTAGTTCATTATATGCTTGACCTTTTCTAGAGAGTCTACTTGAATTTGAACATGAGAGTAAAATAATAATCATGCTTGATCCCTCAACTTGACATGAATAGCTCATAAGAGGATAAAATATTGAAATAGGGCTAAACTTGTAACTTGTAGCATCAAAGATACTTTTCATGAATTTCATATATGCTTGGAGGCCCATAGCTATCTTGAAATCACTTGACTTGTAAACCATGCAATAGTTCATCAACAACTTAGAAATTCTTGTCATGTAATTTCATCAAACACTTGTTCAAAATCATCCAACTCAAGAGTATAACAAGGAGGAGTAAATTAATAAAATTCAACCAACCAATATTCTAGTAAAACCCTCAATTTAGGTACCTTGAAATTCATCTTGAAATTCACAATAACTCATAGTTTCATAGTTCACATCATGCATAACTCTAATAGATATAAATCAACTCATAAATGAGATTAAAATAGATACTCATGCATCATCAATCAAAAATTGATAAAACCCAACATAATTTACGTTATAGAATCATAATAAAATATACCCATAAGTAATACAACTTGAAATCATGAAATTTTTACAAAATGACAAGGTTGGTCTCCATAGGTGAAAGAACCCATGGACGAAGACCCACATAACTTAAACTTGGGAATTTCTTAAGTTTGAATGAGAAGTTTGATAATGTCTTGGAGAGGTTTTAGAGACGATTTTGTGAGTTCTAGAGTTGAAAAAATTACTAAGTATGGATAAGAGGATTTCATATTTAAATAGCTATTGGGGAAACAAGAAAGTTAGGGAAAATTTTGCATTGGTCTACATCCCAGGCATGTAGTGCCCAAATACACAGTGGAGCGCCCCAGACATGTTGTAGCTTTGGCGCACAGGACCACTAAAAAATTGTAAATTAGTAAAAGTTATTTTTTGCTATAGGTCTTCTAAAATCCGAGTTGTACCCTTTTCCCACTCAATTGTTTCCCTTGATCAAGAATGTGAAGTTGAATTTTTGAAATAACGCACAGAATTTGAGATATATGGAAATTATGATTATAATGCACTTCGAAGCACATGCGGAATGTTTTAATATCTCCCACTTAGGAACATTCATCCTCGAATTTCAAAAAAAACATGCGAAAGAGAAGTAATTATGAAGCTTTCAGCCCGACATGAATGCAACAAATGCATTTAAACATCATTTTCAAAAAGTCTCAACATAAATGTCAAAACTCACCATAAACTTGTTCCCATGAACATAAATGAATGCAAAAATGACATGAGGGCTGAATCTTAAGACTTTAAATCATGAATAGGACATAATTATTACCTTAAACTTGAGTAGAGTGGAAGAGGTACGGATATCGCTTTTTCATGTATGCTTCAGCTTTCCTATGGCACTTTTAACTTATTGATTCCCGCAAAGGACCTTGACGGATGCTATATATTTGTTCCTTAACCTTTTAACTTGTCTATCTAATATCTCCACTAAGACCTCCATAGATGTCAAATTACCTTCCACAACACCCACAACCTCTAAGGGCGCTACAACACTTGGGTCACCCACACAGTTCCTCAACATAGACATGGAAGACTGGATGAACTATGTTCATACCTGTAGGCAAGTCCAATTCATAGGCAACATTACCAACTTTCCTCAAAATTCTATAGGGTCCTACGAACCATGGGCTCAATTTTCCTTTCTTGCCAAATTGGACCACACCCTGAACTGGGTGATACCTTCAAGTAAACCCAATCATCAATACTAAACTCAAGGTCCCTTCTCCTCACATTGAAATAAGACTTTTGTCTACTTTGGGCCATTTGAAACCTCTCCCTTATCAACCTTACCTTCTACAAAGCTTCCATAAGCAGATTCGGGCCTAATAAAGTCATCTCCCCCACATCTAACCACCTAACTAGGGATCTACAATGCCTACCATATAAAGTTTCAAAGGGAGCTATGCCAACACTTGAGTGATAGCTATTGTTGTAACAAACTCAATAAGTGGAAGATGTTCATTCCATTTGAGGATGAAAATTCGTGCTAATCTTGACCAAGGTACCAAGACTCTTTTGGAAGGATCTCCAAAAATGAAAAGTGAATTGAGCACCACGATCCAAAAAAAATAGACAAGGGTACCCCATGCAATGTAACCAACTCATGAATATACAACTTAGCATAATATTTGGCATCATAAGTTGTTTTAATCGACAAAAAGTGTGCTGAATTTGTCATCCTATCAACAATAACTCAAATAGAATCAAAGTGTTTGATAGTGTTAGGCAAGCCAATCACAAAATCAATGTTGATCTCTTACCACTTCCAAGTAGAATTTTCTATGTCTTGGGCTAGGACACTCGGCCTTTGATGTTCGGCCTTCACTTGTTGGCAATTGTAAAAACCGATGACAAATTTTCAATAGCTCTCTTCTTACCACCCCACAATACACCTCTCTCAAGTCTATATACATTTTTGTGGAACCAGGGTGAATAGAATAGGATGAATTATGGGTCTCCTTCAAAATTAACTTCCTCAAGTCATCAACATTAGGAACACATAACATACCTAACGAAACCATCTTCCCTTAGCAGAAAACCTCTACTTTACCATCCTTTATGAAGATTTCAATTCTAGCAAGGCGGAGTCAAGGTCTTGTTTTTTCTTGACTTCTTCAATAAAAGAATATTTGGAACCATCAACAACCACTACACCATTTTTAACTTCATTCAAGCTAACTCCGAACCTAGCTAATTGGTGAACTTCTCTAGCCACCTCCTTGTTACGCACATAAATATGACCTATACTATCTATGGACAATCTACTTAGAGCGTCGGCCACAACATTAGCTTTGTCGAGGTGATTGTGCACACTGATATCATAATCCTTGTGGAGTTCTAACCACCTTCTTTGTCTCAAGTTGAGATCATTTTGTTTGAACACATATTGGAGACTCTTATGGGTTGTAAACACATCTAAATGAACCCCATACAAATAATGATACCAAACTTTCAAAGCAAACACCACAACTACCAATTCAAGATCATGGGTAGGATAATTTCGCTAATCCACCTTAAGTTTCCTAGAGGCATATGCTATAACATTGCTCTTTTGCATCAAAACACACCCCAATCCAACCCTTGAGGGATCACAATAAACCACAAACCCTTTTAGCCCTTTCGGTAAAGCCAAAATAAGAGCAGAGATAAGCTTGTATTTCAAAGTTTGAAAACTCTTTTCACATTCATTGGTCCAAACAAATTGTGCCTTCTTTTGGGTCAAATTTGTCGTAGGGGAAGCAATAAAAGAGAAACTATACACAATCCTTTGGTAGTTACCCGCTAAACCTAAGAAACTCCTAATATCCATTGGAGTCACGGGCCTAGGTCAATTCCTTATCACATCCGTCTTCTTAGGGTCCACTTTAATTCCTTCACTAGACACCACATGCCCTAGGAATGTAACCTCTTTCAACAAAAATTCATACTTTTGATATTTAGCAAATAACATCTCATCTCTCAAAATTTGCAACACCACCCTGAAGTGATTCACATGTTTTTCCTCACTACGGGAATAAGTCAAGATTCCATTAATAAAAACCACCACAAACATATCAAGGTAGGGTTTAAAGTCATATTCATGAGATCCATAAATATTGTTGGTGTATTAGTCAACCCAATGTACATTTCCACAAACTTAAAGTTCCCATACCTAGTCCAAAAACCTATCTTGGGAATATCACATTACGTCACCCTCACTTGGTGGTATCCGAACAATAGATCAATCCTAGAGTAGTGATTAGTCCCTTGAAGTTGATCAAAAAGGTCATCTATCCTTGGTAGTGGATACTTGCTCCTTATAGTAACTCTATTGAGTTGGCGGGAATCGATGCTCATTCTAAGAGAATAATTCTTTTTTTTTACAAACAACGTTGGTGCACCCAAGGTGACTTGCTAGGCCTTATGAGACCCTTCTCTCACAAATTCCTCAATTAATACTTTAACTCCATCGAGGTCTTAAGGTAAAGGGGAATAGAAATGGATTGAGTATTGGGGAGGAGATATATATGAAGGTCTATTTCACTTTTGGGAGGAACACTAGAAAGCTCATTGGAAAAGACATCAAGAAACTCATTAACCACTAGAATCAACTCAATGGGAAGACCTTTAGACTCAACATCCCTAACCCTTAAAGATGGTAAATGTAACCCTTAGAAATCAATTTTTGGCCTTTAAGACAAGAAATAAACCTACCCTTAACCACCACATTATGACTTTCTCACTCAAGGATGGGCTCATTAGGCAATTGGAGTCTAACTTTATGGGTTCTACAACCAATAGAAGCATGATATGCATGTAACCAATACGTCCCAAGAATAATATCAAAATCCACTATCTCAAGTTCAACAAAATCACAGGGCAAGACTTTATGCAATATGAACATGGGACAATCTCTCTATACTCTTTTAGCATAAATGGACTAACTAATGAGGGGCTAGACACTTCATAAGGTTCATACAATGATTGGGGACACACATTAATATTTTTGGCAAAAAAAGGAGTAATGATAAAAGAGGTGTCACCCGAATCTATCATGCATACACATTATAATCAAAAGCCTTTAACATACTGGTAACAACATCGAGCACCTCATCCACTCATTGCCTTCCTTGGATAGCATAGAACCAATTTTGCTATGGAGCACCCCTGGTTGGCCTCCCTTATCCCTTTGACCTATATTAGCACCTTGGCCTTGAGAGCGACCATCGCTACCTTTTTGTTGAGTATGATGGCAATCAACAACCTTGTGGCCTACTTCACCAGAACCAAATCAAGCATTAGAGTTCTTCAAACATGGATCGCCATGGTTGCTCCCACACTTTTGGCACCTAGTATTAGTCATCTACCATTGCCACCTTGACACTTTGGGTTAGACACCTCATTATTATAAAACCTCTTATTTGGAGCATTGGAGGACCTTTGGCCTTGGAATAGGTGGCCTTGTTAAAACTGGCCACCCTTAGAATCTTGGAAACCACCCTCAAATCGAGCCCTCTTGGACTCCCCACTTCTCCTCTTTCTAAGTCTTTCCCCCTCAAGTTGTTTGGCATATTTCATGAGCTGAGACAAGTCCATATCACTTATAGCGTTGTTGTACGACACTCTTTATTTACCTAGTCGAACATTCCCAATACAAACTTGTTCATCCTTGATCTAGGACTGGCAACCAAATGAGTAGTATACATTAAGAGCTTGTTTAATTTGAGGGTGTACTTACTCAAACTCTTGGAACCTTGCTTAAAATTTATGAGCTCCTTCATTTTAGCCTCTCTCAACTCAATAGGGAAGAACCGGTTGAGGAAGGTGACTTTGAACTCCTCCCAAGGAATAACATCATCATCTCTTCTCTCCACTTTCCATTGAGCAAACAAAATTTGGGTCACACCCTTGAGTTGGTAGGACACAAGATCTGCCTTCTTCTCAAAATTTACCACATGATAGATAACACCATATACACCATATTGATGAACTCTTGGGGATATTCCATTATCTTGGGCACATAAAACTCTAGAGGGTTCATCCTTGTAAAATCCCTCACCCTTGAGGCTGAAGTAGGAACATGAGGATCTTGGGCCCCTTGGATCATTTGGTTGGTCATAACATGAGCCAACATACTTATGCCATTCAAAAGTTCATCTTGGGCAACCCCTCTATCTTGAGGAGCTTGAGGAGCGGGAGGGGTCGGTTGCTCCTCGGGTGTACAGGCACTCCTTAGTCTTCCCTTTAGTAGAGGCATGATCTAGAAGAGAAAAAGAGCATTCATTAAGGGAAAAAGACTTATCTTTACTTCTAAAGCATCATGAAGAAGTGAAACATTTTGAAAAATGCCTCATTGGCTCCTATTCATAGTTTTGTCATGCTTCACAACCATGAATACGACTCTACTTGATGTAGTTTGTTGGATTTCCACGTACCACTAACAAACTAGTGCTCTAATACCACGCTTGTAATGACCAAACCTTAGGGGCTAGACAAGACACGGTGAATTAAAAGTCCGGAGACAATCCAAACGAGTCTCTTAGCATATCATGGGACATCCTTGGTTGTGGAAGAAAAATAAGACATGTACAAGAGTCAATTAATCAAAATGTAAGTGGGACAATAAATATTTCCCTAAGGCAGTACTTGCCGTTGATGATTAGTTAAACTAGGAGTGGCTTCAAAAGATGAAACTAGCCAAGTTTTAGGGTGGTAATAGTGAAGATACTTATGGTTTCTTGACTTTGTGCCATGAGATGTTAGAGTGCATTGGCCTAGTTGATCCTTGAGGTGTTAGATATGTTGTTCTTTAGCTCAGAAATGGTGCCAGAGAGTGGTACAGGACATGTATGAGGTCGAAACTTGGTGAATCCCCTCTTGAGGAGTGGGTTTATTTGCGGAGGCATTTTAGGATCTATTTATTAAATGGAGCATTTGAGAGGAGAGAAGGATGGGGTTTAAGAGTTTGACTCAGGGTGTTATGACCATTGCATAGAATGCGACCCCATTTTGTATGTTATTATGCCATTTCATATCCTTGATTCCTATTGGGGTAGAGAGAGTTCATATATTTGTGAGAGGCTTGGTTTTATCCATCAGATCCTATGTATTTAGGTCAGCCCATGAGGGAGCCTCTTTCGAGAATATTGTGAGTAATGCTAAGCAGGCGGTGTTGATAGGTCAAGAGAAGTTTAGGGGTGCCAAAAAGGCCCGAGCTTTTGGTCATTATTCTTGCACTTCTTCTGGAGGTAGAGAATTCCACCGAGGTAGTAGTACATCACAGTATAGGGGTCAGGTACATGTTTCTTTGCTAGCTATAGAGGGTGGTTTCGATTTAACTAATGGCTAGATATCTATAGATCGGGTTGGCTACAATAATCCTCCTAGTTCTCCACATCATAAATAGACTCAATATATTGTTATGGTTGTGGAGCTCTTAGTGACATGCTCAGATAGTTTCCTTTCCAAACTTATTCAGGACCATACCCTTCTTATTCAGTAACACCTAGTAAAGATTCAGCATCTCCTGCTAGAGGTCCAACGCCACCAGATAGAGGACTTGGTAAGATAGAGGTTATTGCGCTCCTAGTTGGGGTATTGGTGATGTAGTTATTCATTCAGGTGGTAGAGGCATGAGTTAGTCAGATATTAGAGGTACGAGTCAGTCAAGTAGAGGCTTTGGTGCTCATTTTATGCTTTTTCGGGTACACCCAAGGAAGAGGCCTTAGATGTTTCTATTACAAATATTGTTTTGGTTTGCAATCGGCTTGCATCTCTGTTGTTTGATCTAACTCTACTTATTTGTAAGTGTGCACATACTTCTTTGTGGGGTTTGACTTATTATATGATCATATGCCTATGTCTATACATGTTTCTACACCAATAGGAGAGCCTTTAGTAGTGGATAAGGTGTACCGATTCTTTGTTATGTATTTGTCATGTTACGATACTTAGGTGGACATGATCATTCTTGATATGATAGATTTTGATGTTATTTTAGGTATAGATTAGCTATCGCCATATCATGTTAATCTTGATTATTATACTTAGAAGGTTACTTTGGTTGTGCCTTATGGATCGATAGTTTAGTAAAAGGGTTCATGTCGTTCCTATCCTAGCAAGGTTATCTCTTATGAGAGGTAAAAAATTGATTGATAGTGGTTGTTTATCCTACTTAACCTTTATTAATGATATTAATATTGATTCACCTTCTTTGGAGTCTTTTTCTATTGTTTATGAGTTTATGGATGTCTTTCATACTGATCTTCCAGGAGTTTCTCCTAACAGGGATATTAATTTGCCATTGGTGTTGAGCAGGGCACTAAACCACATTTATATACCTCTCTACTTATCATGACCTAGACCTAGGGACTTAGAGTGACATGATGAATGGGAACTTGAGATTTTCCAAATAAGTCTCATAGCATCCATATTCACATCATCATGTCAAAAGTATAATCAAAAAGTAAACACGTAAGTCTATGCGATAGGACAAAAGCACTCACGCTATTGGTAAGGTATAGGGAATGGGAGAAACATGTATTCACAAAGCACGTAGCACATAAATACTAATGGGCGAGTAAATATGACCCACGTTATGGGGGCTATTCGGGATATAGTATTATCATAACATAACATAGAAAATTTCATAAGCTTGCAACCCAATCACATAATGATAACCAATAGATAGCAATACCATAATGAAACCGCAAATCATAACACTTAGCATATAATCGTAATGGAGTTTACAAGATGTCCAACACTGCCTCTAGTCATAAGATAGGACAAGAAAACATACCCCTAGCTTACCCTAAAAGTAAATAATAAGTAAAAACACCATAAGTAGAAGGATGGCAGTTGGTCCTCAGAAGGTGGAACTCACCACAACAAGCAAATCACAAGGATTTGAGCTAGACGCCATATGGTAGATGAAAATATCCCTCGATCCCTAAATGGTGAGATCATGTAGGCAAAAGTATGTGTTAGTACATCTAAAAGTACTAAATATGCAGGATGCTTTGTATATGACGTACCAAACCTGCATATAATATTATATGGCAAGGGCATATAATATAGAAAGGGATTTATGGCAAGGAATATAATATTACAAGATACAATGAAACTTATGATGAATGAAATGCAATAGTACTCATTTATAGTGGCGATGAGACCTTAACTGACATCCAAACCCACGTGAGCTATTATATGAATTTCCAATGTTGAGTTCCCATCGTTTAAAGAAGATTACTTGCGAATGGTAATATATGGCACACCATATGACCCAGTCATTTCATATGTGGTGGCTAGCTTCCTTATGATCTGGTCATTTCGAAAGGATTTCCTTATCAAACATATAATGTCATATCGTAAATGAATATCCATCCCTTATGGCCTGGTGATTTTGATGATGGATACCATTCATATGTTGTTACATAGTTCAAGAAAAGGGAGAGGACCCTTAGAGATATCCCGATGCCCCCAATCCATCGGTACTAAGTCAAACATCCCATGAGAATACTTGTATATATATATATATGTGTGTGTGTGTGTGCGTATGTATGTGTGTCTGTGTGTGTATTTATGATTTCAAAAGAAGCAAGTCATTTCAATTCATTTCAATGAACATTAGGCTTAAAAGCCAAATATTCCTCATAATCATTAGTTCATGGGATAAAAAGACAAATCGCAGGTCAATATCATATTTTTCATGGATAGGAATAACTCATTCATTAAACAATATGGTTCAAGAATCCAATATGCTCTAAGAACAAATAAAATTAGACATTTATATGATCACATTCCTTTTTTAACCAATATATGAGCTTAACTCAACTGATAATTTCATAAATCCAATGCTCATGAATGTATATGCTATGAGTTACATGAGATTAACATGGGTTATAGAGAATCAACTTCAAATCAATAATACATTATGTAATTTAGTTATAAACCTAAGTAAAATTCACATTTAGAACAAACTATAGATTAACCATGCAAAAATCAAGTTTTAAAAGGGACATGCATTTTCATAACTTCATAACTTCAATGTAATTCATCCCTATAGGGCTTAAATCAACTTAAATCATCAAATAAATACATCTCATACTTTAATTGAATTAAATAAGCAATACAACCAAAAACCCAAATTTAAAGTAGCTGAAATTCCATTGAGTAAAAAGGATTTTGGGTCTTCTTGGTTGAAGGGGAAAAATAATCAAACCCATATACCTTAATTAATAAAAAAGATTCAAAAAGAAATTTGTTGAAGAAATAGCACTTCCTTGATTCCCAAGCTTGAAACCCCTAAGAGTTCTTTGAAAGTGACTTTTAGAGTGACTTGAGAGAATTTCAAATGTAAGGAGTGAATTTGAATGGTGGAGTTTAGGTCATTAGGAAGTCTTTAAAAAGCATAGAAAGTCACAAAAGACTATTAGAATAAACCATAATTATGAAAACGACATTAAAGAAATGAGTTGAAAAATTGTACATTGTCACTTTAAGGGAGGGTGTACGGTTTGTGTTGCACTACATGGACCATGTACTTGCCCGCAAACCAACACTTAGAAAAAAATACACTTATACGAAGGTTCTAAATAGTAATCCTATACTTGGAATTATTTTGACAAAAATTAATCAACGGAAGGTCCACATGGGCCGTGTAGGAGCCTGTGCTACCTTCCTTAGATAATTTTCCCCACGACCAAGTTATGAGATGGTAATTCCATAACTAGAAAAATTCACTCCAAAATCCATATGGGGGCCTTACGGAGAGTGTTACACCACACAGGCAGTGTACTTAGCCGTGTGACAACACTTGGTCCTAAAATTGGAGGATTTCAAGCCAAGGCCACTATACGACTCATGAAGTTCCACAAGGATCGTGAGGTGTTCAAGTGTGGTGAGACTTAGTTTTAAGCACCACATTTAGGGGCCAACCAACCTACAAAGGCCAAGGGCCACTCCACGAGACCCTCACATGGACTTTGTGACCTCACACAGGCTGTCAGGTCTCCCTTGAAGTGTTACCTTGGTCCAATGTTTCTCAAAACTTAAATTTCAAGCTTCGATAGGGTCGTACGACACCCAGGTCTTTACATCATCTCCCCATTGGGAACATTCATCCTCAAATGTGCAAGAATAAGGCTTGAAAGGCTTAACTTAGAACATGAAACTTCTGAACACAAGGTTCAATACATAACTCATCATTTGGAAATCATATGGTCATTAAATTTCATATTGAATATCTTTCAAAACATTGCAAAACATCATTTTAATAATCAGGTAAGCTTGTAATGCCATGAGAATCAAGAATAAAAGAATTAGGACTACTTGGAAAATAAGGAACCCAATAGCTTAAGCTTGAGTAGATTGGATTAGATGGTGGTATCATTTCATCATATCCAAACTATGCCTTCTATGCAGAAATCTCCATCTGGGAAACCTACCAAAAAATCAGTGTTCACATCTTTCCAATTTCAAGTAGGAATCTGAATATCTTGAGTCAAACCACCAGGCCTTTGGTGCTCCCCCTTCACTTCTTGACAATGAGGACAGTCAGACACAAGTTTTGTTATATCCTTCTTCATACTATTCCACCAATACACCTCTATCAAATCTTGATACATCTTACTAAATCCTAGACCAATAGAATAATAAGAGTTATTGGCTTTACTTGTGATTACCCACCTAAGATCATCTACATTCAAAACACATAACCGATCTCGATACCGAAGCACACCATCTCCCTATTGGGAGAAAACCACTATCTTCTTTAGGGAACTAATTTCTTTAACTCAACCTATGATAGGTATAGATCTTTCTTAGACTTTATATTAACAATCACTGAGGATTCGGCCCCATTTTGAACATGAATTCCACCCTCAGTAGAGTTGTCCAACCTAAATACCAATCTATCCAAATGGTGAACACCCCTTGAAAATTCCTTCTTCTCCTCCTAAACATGAGCTACACTCCCCACTCCTTTTACCTTTGGCATATATTAGAACCTTAGCCTTGAGAACGACCATCACTACCTTTTTGTTGAGCATGACGGCAATTAACAACCTTATGGCCTACTTCACCAGAACCAAAGCAAGCATTAGAGTTCTTCAAACATGGACCACCATGGTTGCTCCCATACTTTTGGCACCTAGTATTAGTCATCTACCATTGCCACATTGACACTTTGGGTTAGACGCCTCATTATTATCAAACCTCTTATTTGGAGCATTGGAGGACCGTTGGCCTTGGAATATGTGGCCTTGTTGAAACCGGCCTTAGAACCTTGGAAACCACCCTTAAATCAATCCCTCTTAGACTACCCACTTCTCCTCTTTTTAAGTGTTTCCTCCTCAAGTTGTTTGGCATATGTCATGAGTTGAGAAAAGTCCATATCACCTACAAGCGTTATGGCACGACACTCTTTATTTACCAAGTCGGACATTCCCAATATAAACTTGTTCATCCTTGATCTAGGACTAACAACCAAATTAAGAGTATACTTTGAGAGCTTATTTAATTTGAGGGTGTACTTCCTCAAACTCTTGGAACCTTGCTTAAAATTTATGAGCTCCTTCATTTTAGCCTCTCTCAACTCAATAGGGAAGAACCG
>JAOTQJ010138311.1:0-40221 GCA_025642045.1 Solanum sejunctum | reverse complement strand
CCCCCAACCTAGCCAACTGATGAACCTCTCTAGCCACCTCTTTGCCACCATCATCAACATGAGCTAGACCAGGACACCCTACATAGAGCATTAGCCACAATATTAGCTTCTCTAAGGTGATGATGCACACTCATATCATAATCTTTTGGAACCACACCTTTCATGGGTGAGACTTTCAATGAAAACCAATCACCACCCTTACTCAACATCTCTTCTCCTCATATCAGAGTAGGACTTTTGTCTGCTTTGGGCTATTTTCAATCTCTCCCTAATTAATCTCACCTTTTCCAAAGCTTCCACGACAAAATACAGACCTAGCAAGGCCATCTCCCCCACTTCAAACCACTCAACCAGGGATCTGCAATGCTTACCATAAAAAGCATCAAAGGGAGCCATACCATTGCTTGAGTTGTAGCTATTGCTATACGCAAATTCAATGAGTGGAAGATGTTCATCC
The DNA here is from genome assembly GCA_025642045.1 of Solanum sejunctum. Taxonomy (NCBI): domain Eukaryota; kingdom Viridiplantae; phylum Streptophyta; class Magnoliopsida; order Solanales; family Solanaceae; genus Solanum; species Solanum sejunctum. The sequence goes on along the minus strand of JAOTQJ010138311.1, from coordinate 39,764 downwards.
CAACTATCCTTAAACTCCAAAACACAAACTCTAAGAATATCCTCAAGTGTTTGGATAGTCCACTTAGCTTGGCCATCCTTTGGGGGTAAAAGGACGTGCTAAACTTCACCTTGGTGCCAACACCACTTTGGAAATACCTCCAAAAATAAGAAGCAAATTGAGCACCACGATTGAAAATGATAAATAAGGGAACCACACGCAATCTAACCAACTCATGTATATATAAATTGGCATAATAGTTGGCACTATAAGTAGTTTTGATAGGTAAAAAGTGAGCTTACTTTGTCATTCTATCCACAGCAACCCAAATAGAATCACAATGTTTTCTAGTCTTAGGCAATCCAAAGATAAAATCCATGTTGATTTCTTCCTACTTCCAAGTAGGAATCTCTATATCTTGGGCTAGGCCACCAGGCCTTTGATGTTCAACTTTCACTTGGCAATGTCTCTCTTCATACCACCCCACAAATCACTTTCCTCAAGTCTCTATGCATCTTTGTAGAATAGGAGTGAATGGAATAGGATGAGTTATGGGCCTCCTTGAAGATAAATTCTTTTAAATCATCCACATTTATGACACACAATCTACCTTGGTACCTAAGGGCACCATTTGGCCCTTAGTAGAAAACGTCCACTTTACTATCTCTCAAGAAGGCCTTTAACTCTAGCAAGGCGGGGTGAAGATCTTGTTTTGCCTTTACCTCCTCAATCAATCAAGATATAGAACCATCAATAACCACTACACCACCATTATCACCCTCATCCAAACTTACCCCCAACCTAGCCAACTGATGAACCTCTGTAGCCACCTCTTTGCCACCATCATCAACATGTGCTAACGCTACATAGAGCATTAGCCATAATATTAGTTTTTCTAGGGTGATGATTCATACTCATATCATAATCTTTTGGAACCATACCTTTCATGGGTGAGACTTTCAAGTAAAACCAATCACCACCCTTAAACTCAAAATCTCTTCTCCTCACATCAGAGTAGGACTTTTGTCTGCTTTGGTCTATTTTCAATCTCTCCCGAATTAACCTTACTTTCTCCAAGGCTTCCATGGTAAAATCCAGACCTAGCAAGGCCATCTCCCCCACTTCAAACCACCCAACCAGGGATCTACAACACCTACCATAAAGAGCTTTAAAGGGAACCAAACCAATGCTTGAGTGGTAGCTATTGCTATACGCAAATTCAATGAGTGGAAGGTGTTTATCCCAACTACCCTTAAAATCTAAAACACAAGCTCTAAGTATATCCTCAAGAGTTTGGATAGTCCACTTGGCTTGGCCATCCATTTGGGGGTAAAAGGACATGCTAAACTTAACCTTGGTACCGAGACCACTTTGGAAACACCTCCAAAAATGAGAAGTAAATTGAGCACCACGATCGGAAATAACAGATAAGGGAACCCCATGTAATCAGACTAACTCATGTATATACAAATTGGCATAATCTTTGGCACCATAAGTTGTTTTGACAAATAAGAAGTGAGCTTACTTTGTCATTCTATCCACAACAACCAAAATAGAATCACAATGTTTTCTAGTCTTTGGCAACCAAAATCCATGTTGATTTCTTCCCAGTTCCAAGTAAGAATCTCCATATCTTGGGCTAGGCCACCAGGCCTTTGATGTTCAGCTTTCACTTGTTGGCAATTATGACATCTGGATATGAACTTGGCAATGTCTCTCTTCATACCACCCTACAAATACACTTCCCTCAAGTCTCTATGCATCTTTGTAAAATGGGAGTGAATGGAATAGGATGAGTTATGGGCCTCCTTGAAGATCAATTCTTTCAAATCATCCACATTTGGCACACACAATCTACCTTGGTACCTAAGGGCACCATTTGCCCCTTAGGAGAAAACATCCACTTTACTATCTCTCACCAAGGCCTTTAATTCTAGCAAGGTGGGCTGAAGATCTTGTTTTGCCTTTACCTCCTCAATCAATCAAGATCTAGAACTATCAATAACCACTGCACCACCATTATCAACGTCATCCAACCTAACCCCCAACCTAGCCAACTAATGAACCTCTCTAGCCACCTCTTTGCCACCATCATCAACATGAGCTAGACCAGGACACCCTACATAGAGCACTAGCCACAATATTAGCTTTGCTAGGGTGATGATACACACTCATAACATAATCTTTTGGAAGGTGTAACCACCTTTTCTGTCTCAAGTTAAGATCTTTTTGGGTGAACACATATTGGAGACTCTTGTGGTTGGTGAACACATCAACATGGACTCCATACAAGTAGTGACACCAAATTTTTAAAGCAAATACCATGGATACCAATTCAAGATCATGGGTTGGAGAATTCTTGTCAGGTACCTTAAGTTATCTAGAGGTATACTCTATCACCTTACCACTTTGCATCAAAACACAGCCCAAACCAACCCTTAAGGCATCACAATACACAACAAACCCTTCTAGCCCTTCCGGTAGAGACAAGCTAGGAGTGAAAACAAGCTTATCTTTCAAAGTTTGGAAACTCTTTTCACACTCATCGGTCTACACAAATTTTGCCTTCTTTTGTGTCAACTTAGTCATAGGAGAAGCAATAGAATAGAAACCATTTACAACCCTATGGTAAGAACCTGCCAAGACCAAGAAACTTCTAATATCTGATGGAGTCAAAGGCCTAGGCCAATTTCTATTCAACTTCGTCTCCTTAGGATCCACCTTACTACCATTAGTCGATACCACATACAATAGAAAAGTGATTCTTTCAACCAAAACTCACATTTCTCGTATTTTGAATACAACCTCTCCTCCCTTAAGATTTGTAACACCAACCACAAGTGATCCACATGCTCCTCCTTACTAGGGAATAAATCAAGATATCATCAATTAAAAACCACCACAAACAAGTCAAGGTAAGGTTTAAAGACCCTATTCATAAGATCCATAATTATAGCCGGTGCATTAGTCAATCCAAAGGACATAACCACAAACTCAAAGTGCCAATACCTAGTCCAGAAAGCCATTTTGGGAATGTCGCACTCCCATTCTTTCACTTGGTGATACCCAGATCAAAGATCAATCTTAGAGAAGTAACTAGTCCCTTGAAATTGATAAAAAAAAATGTCATCAATACTTGGTAGATAGTACTTGTTCTTTCTGGTGACTCTATTAAGTTGCTGGTAATCAATGCACATTCTAAGAGAACCATCCTTTTTCTTCACAAACAACACCGGTGCACCCTAATGTGACTTACTAGCCTTATAAAACTCCTCTCCAACAAATTCCTTAGTTGCTCCTTTAACACCTTCAACTCCGCTGGGGCCATATAGTAAGGGAGAATACCAGGAAGCTCATTAGGAAAGAGATCAAGAAACTCATTAACTACTGGAACTGACTCAATGGGAAGGACTTTGGACTCTACATCCCTAACCATCACAACATGATAGAGACAACCCTTAGAAATTAACTTTTTGCTTTAAGGTAAGAAATGAATCTAACCTTGACCACCACATCACGACTTTCCCACTCAAGGATGGGCTCATTTGGAGATTTGAATTTAACCCTTGGGTTCTACAATCAATAGAAGCATAATATGCATACAACCAATCAATCTTAAGAATGACATCAAAATTCACCAATCTAATTCAATAAAATCACAAGGCAAGATTTTATGCAAGATGAAAATTGGAGAATTCTATAGACTTTTTTAGCAACAATGGACTCACTGACCGGTGTAGACACTTCATAAGGTTCGCACAGCAATTTGAGACTAACATGAAGATTTTTGGTAACAAAAAGAGTAATAAAATAATGAGTGGCACCCGAGTCTATCAATGCATACACATCAAAATCTAAAATCTTTAACATACCAGCGATGACATAGGGCACCTCATCTACCCTTGTCTCCCTTGAAGAGTATAATATATTTTACCTTCGAGCACCCCGTAATTGGCCTACTCTCCCCTGTTGGCCCATATTTGCACCTTGGCCTTGTGGATGACCATCTCTATCTTTGTTTTGAGCACGAGCACAATCGACCACTTTATGACTAACTTCTCCACAACCATAATAAGCATTATAGTTCTTCAAACATAAGCCATTATGGCTCCTACAACACCTTTGGCACATAGGTTTAGCCACCACACTACCACTACCTTGGACCGTTGGGTTGTCATTAGCAAACCTTCTATTAGGAGCATTGGAAGACCCTTGGCCTTGGAATATATGGCCTTGAGGAAACCAGCCACCCTTGGAATTTTGGAATCCACCTTTAAAATGAGCCCACGTGTACTCACTACTTCTTCTTTTATTAAGTTTTTCCCACTCTAATTAATCGGTATATGTCATGAGGCAGGAAAAATCCGTATCACCTATTAGCAGGGAGGTATGACACTCCTTATTAACCAATGCGGATACACTCAATAAAAATTTGTTCATCCTTGATCTCAGCTTGACAACCAATCGTGGGGTATACTTAGAGAGTTAGTTGAAATTAAGGGCATACTCCCTCACACTCAAGAAACCTTGCTTAAGGTCTCCCTTAGCTTAATTAGAAAGAATCAGTTGAAAAATGCAGCTTTGAACTCTTTCCAAAGGATAACATTATCATTCTCCTTCTCCATCTTCCATTGAGTAAACCAAATTTGAGCCACGCCTTTGAGTTGGTAGGCTGCCAACTTTACTTTTTCCTCCGAATTAACCCCCATAATGGATAATATCTTATACATCTCATCAATGAATTCTTGGTGATCCTCATCTACCTTGGACCCATAGAACTCTGGTGGATTCATCCTAGTAAAATCCCTCACCCTTGAGGTCGGAGTAGGAGCATGAGAAGCTTGGGACCCTTGGTTGATTTGGTTGGTCATAGCATGATCCAACATGGTGATAGCATCTTGGAATTCATCACAGGTCACTCTCCTATCTTAAGGAGCTTGAGGAGTGGGAGGAGCCGATTATTTCTAAGGTGAACGGGCTCTCCTTAGTCTTTCTCTTGGAATAGGCATGATACAAAATATCAAAGAACATTCATTAGAGGAAAAGACTTATGTTAACTTCTTTAGCACAACACAAATAATGAAAAAGGGGAACATTTCCTAAAATGCCTCATAGCCTCTTACTCATAGTTGTGGTGCACTTTACAACCATGAACAAGAGTCTAATTGATGCGGTGTGTTGGATTTTGAGGGCCATTAAAAACCTAGTGCTCTAATACTAAGTCTGACACAACCCAAGCCTAGGGTCTAGATGTGATAGGGTGAATGGGAACCCGAAAGGATCCCAAACAAGCCTCTTAGCATATCATTCACACATCCTTGGTCACGGAAGTAAAATAAACAACAAGAGATATAAATAAGAGAACAGGAACAATGGGAAGTCTTGATATTTATAAAGCATAAATGAGTTAAGGCTCAAGCATAAGTACATCAATCATTCTAAGAACACCTCTACATAGATTGGAGTGGGGCCTAGGACACTTTCCAGGCTCACCCTCATAGTATCAAGTGTTCATCATAAATAGACATCATATAGTAAGAGTAGCATAGCTAGTGTCCCCGAACTTGAGGACTCACCAAAGATTATCTTTTGAAATACCAAAACTAGCCACATGGAAGATGATCAAGAGGGGCTTTGGTTCCTACGTGGTGACATCATATAAGCATATAGTATGAATTACTACATTCGAATGCACTAAGTATGTATGATGCAATGCGACAAGACACAAGCCAATATAGTCGAAATGCATAATCATAAGCAATGGATAAGTATAATATCAACATGGCATGCATAATGAATGCTTGAAGTAAAAACATACTTGTATATCATATAACTTGTAAAGAACATAATACAAGAAGAGACCATAATCATAGACCAAGTAATCTATTACTTGGAATCCGTGGCATGTCACCCCTTTGGTGAAGTGGTCAAGGTATCTACCCATCAACATGGTAGTATGGGCATGTCATCCCCTAATAAGGTGACCAAGGTACCTACACCTTAACTTGGTAGTATGGGCATGTACCCCCCAATAAGGTGGTTGAGGTATCTACCCCTTAATGTGGTAGTATCGGCATGTTCTAACCCAAAAAGGTGGTTGAGGTATCTACCCCTCAATATGGTAATATGGGTATATCACCCCCACCCCTAACAAGGTGGTTGAGGTATCTACCCCTCAACATGGTAGTATGGGCATATTGCCCCCCTCCCCCCAACAAGGTGTGGTCAACTTGTAACACTAAAACTTGCAACACTATTTTAGATACTTTATATGAATTCAATATATATATATATATATATATATATATATATATACACACACACAATCCCTTAATCATCACAAAGTCACTTGACTTATAAACCACGTACATAGTTCATCAATAACTTGAGAATACTTTGCAAGACATTTTGTCAAACACTTGGTGGTGTGTAATGTTAGTCATTTTGTCAAATACTTGGTGGTGTGTAATGTTAGTTTCAAATCATACAATTTAAGAGTGAAATAATATAAGAAAACGTAGTGTAAATCATCCCACCAAAATATAGTAAAACCCTCATGTAAGATACTTTGTAATCCATCATCAAATCTCATAATAGATCATAGTTTCATAGCTCAAAATATGCATTGACTCACTAGACAAAACCAATTCATAATATAAGCTTGAGATAGATAAACATGCATATTGAATCAACATTTCATAAAACCCCAACATAATTTGTAATTAAAATCCATTACAAAATATACCCATAGAAGATACAACTTGAAAACATGCAATTTTCGTAAAAAGGGAGATTGGGCTCCATGGGTGGAAGGACCTTATGGATGAAATTCACATATCTTAAACTTGGATTTTTTTGATGTAGATTTCAAGGTAACTTGAAACTTAAATGGAGTTCTTGAGATTCGGAATTAAGCTTGGGACACTTGAATTTGGATAAAATATTAGATTGTGTTAGAGAAGGTTTTGAGAAGGTTCTTGAGTGGTATAGAGTTGAAAATGACTAAGTATGAGAGTTTTCATGCATAAGTGAGCATAGGGCTTTGATCCCAAGGCCCTTGGGCTGAAATACAAAGTTAGTGAAAAACTATACAAGTTCGCATCGTCGGTGCAATGCGAACCCATCGCGAAGGGCACTCCAATAGTAATTCGCGCCCCTGGCGCATCACGTCCATTGCGCAGATGGCTACTGAAATTCAAATTTTTGCAAAAATATTTTTTTTTCTTTGGGTCCTCTAAAATTGGGGTTATACCCATTTTCCACATAATTTTTCCCCCTAATCAAGAATACAAATTTGAGTTTTCGATATCATGCACGAATTTTGAGATATATAGAAATTATGATAATGAGCATTTCCGAAGCACATTTTTGGGGCATTTCAAAGGTTGACTTTGAAGTCCCAAACATCTTTGGAAGGCCCTTCCTAGCAACGGGACAAGCACTAATGGACATGGAGTCGACCCAAATCAATTTTATATTGAATGACAAAGAAGTTCGTCTTCAATAACTGTTAGTCCATGAAAAGACATGATGATCTAAAGGTGGAAGCATAGGCACTTAGAGAAATTAGAGTAACCAAGTTGTCTGAGTCATGCTGCGACACTAAATCAGATGTTATTAGGGAGGCAACCTAAGATATTTGATGTAACTTTTATGTATTTGTTTTGGTGTTACTTTTTGAACTCATAGGTAGTTTTAGTTTTCTTGTTTTTGATGTAAGTTTCGGACACACAAATAGAAAGATTATAGGGTAACAATTTGTTTGGCTGAGAATGTGCAGGAACAGGGTTAAGGCTGCAAAACAAGACAGAAAGGGGGAGAAAAGTAGTTCTATAACTAGTTCCACGGGCGGTGATCTATACCATGACCTATATACTGACTCGTAGAATCATTTCTTGTGAGCAAAACTTTTGTGCATTCCAGTCCACTAGTCAACTTTATGGTCCATAAATCAAACTATGAGCCATGAATGGGGCTCGTGATCATAGGTAAGATTTTGAACTTGCTAAGAATTGGGTAAACTTACAATCCAACTTACGGGTCGTGTGTCCATATTCACCCCATAGATAGATTCGTAAAGCTAAGGCCTAAAAACTAGCATTCTGAAACCACAAAACAAAATCTTACAGGCTATAAATCTCTTACAGTTCATAATTAGGGCTTTGTTGGGTCAAAACCTCACTTAAACTCGACCTAGCTAGACAAATAAAAGAGGGGTAAAATCAACTACCTCGCACTTTCCCATTATTTTCAAAATACCCTAGACCATTTTCTACTTCCCCAAGTCTAACAATCGCTAACCTTGACCACCTTATTTTCTGTCCTAATTCTGGCCACCCATCTATGAGTCAGGCACACCTAGGGCTTCACTCTTTCAGAGTTTTCTTGCTAGTTCTCAGCTTTCTAATCAATATATCGATTTGTGCTCTCCTTGCAATTCTAATTTTGTCATAAAAACTAATGACATTAAGTTGAGGAGCTAACATGATTGAAACTATAATTTTCTTGCCCTAATTAATAATGGTTGCCTGAGAGTAGGGTGAATCATTTAGTTATCACTGTTGGATTACATAAATGACTCTTGAAACATGTTAATGGACTTTGGAATCATTGTGTGAAATTGTTCGATACCTTGTCATGAAATTAATTAAAGTGGCCATAAAAATGATTTGTGGGCATGTGTACTATTATCTGATATTGTGAAATCACTTGTCATCTATGATATATTCAACTATCTTGCTAAGATTGATTAAGTTATTTTGCAAATGGAATGATGTCTTGCGAACTAATTGATTAAATGGTGGTTGTCGCAAGGCTTGCATGTACCTGAGTGAATTGGTGGTTGAAGGGATTGGTCATGTTTTGAATTCGGTAAATTAGTGGTAATTTGTGCATGTTTATGTTATGACATGATTCCATAATGCATGGTTGAAGTATTAAATAAGTTATACATGATTTGAGTGCCATTGCTTTGATGATGTTTAAGTTTGCATACCCTATAGTTGTGACCTAGTCTTCATGTTTGAAAAGTAACTAAAATGGGTTCGACTAGGACTTGGTTGTCATTCTTGGCTGTACATTGACTAATGGAACAACAATGGTGATCTCAAACAACTCTAGTTATTGTTTTTCAATAGCGTGATGGTCTTCTATGGCTCGTAGATTACTCTACGGACCATAGTTTCCCCTCGTATGTTGAAGCTAGAAACTTGCTTTTCTAGGATGTCATTAGACGAACCCACCTATGGGTCGTATTTCAACTATGCTAGATAGGGTTCGTAGGTCCCGTATCTGAAGGAACAAAAGTTTGATATTGCCCTTATGACTCCGTCTATGGCCCATAGTATATTCTACAAGTTGTACTTGGCCTTGTAAATGTATTTCCAGTAACCATAGTTACTGTACCCTGTTTCCTACAAAAGGCTTTTATAGGTCCTCAGTGTATACATTTGCAAACATTTTAATTTTGTTTTTACCATTCATAGGATTCGTATATACTTTTATTCTATTGGTCCCAGGTACTATGGCTCACAAACCAAAGAAAAATAGGATACGGACCCTGCAAATCCAACTATGTAACGAGCCTTCAAATACCGAGGTTGTTCCTAAGACCAGAAGATCAATAGAGGGTGCCATGTCCAGCCAGAAGAGGGCATTAAGTGACAACAAATTAGTGTGAAAGCTAGATAGATAGTGCCAAGCCAAACTATGGCTATAGTTTCTCAGCCTCCCCATTCGAGAAGGGAAGTGCCCAACAGAGCAGCTCTATTCAGATAACAAACTCTAAACAGGGTTCTTGAGCTGGTATAGATCAGAAGATGACTCTGATTCGGAGAGGAGTCAGGATCTGAGTCCACTGAATCCACCCAACACCAATAGCTCCTCTAGCTGCATTGATTAGTACATAGTGTTTTTAGGGTATGTAACACATATACAGGGATGACATCTAACACAATGACCAAGGTCGATAGGCCGACACTATATTCAAGGAGCCACAGATTGTTAGTTTTGGGCTACATAGTGCTTCTACACTCTGGTACATCATGGCTCGTATCACTTGGATTAGTTAGCAGCCTCATCGAGGAAGTACTCCCCGACACTTATTCGATAGTTTTATGCTTCATATGCTATGACCATTATGCAGTCTACCCCGAAGAAGGAGTGGTTTCTTGCACAACCCCAATTAACACAGATGATGATGAGAGTAGTTCCAGTTGACATATTCAAGACCACCATTCATCAATTTTTATTTTGTCTCTAGTACCAGGCCCTTCTGACCACACAAGTATGATTATCAATTGGGGCAGACCAGAGATTGAGGTATGATTAGAGATGCATCCCACAAGGTTGTTCTTATGAGATGGATCACTGACCACATAACAAGTAGGTCCAGGACCCTAACTGGATTTCTACTTTAGTGGTGATCATGAAAGCATCACTAAACTTCACCAGTAAGTTTTGATGGTTTAAAATATGATCACAGACCTGATCGACTTAGGCAGGTAATACTTTGATAGAAGATCATGCAGTTTTGGTTGCCAACATCATTGTAGGTTATGATATTGGTTGGTTCTGTTGATAGCAAAGGACATAAGAGTTCCCTGAAGAGTCCACCTCCATTCCCTACCTGTGTTTGATTTACCATCTATGTATCATAATGGAGGTGGAGATTTTACACAGTATGGACACAATTATTGAGGTTTTGAGGACCTTGGATGCCAGCCTAATCAAGACAATGGCCCTTCGACGAGCACCACATCCTTACGGTTGACTACATAATATGTTCATCGAGGCAAAATAGCCTGGGCCTGCTTCATCCACTGCTGCTACTCCAGAGATTGAGAGGCCCCTATGGATAGATACTGAGAGGCAGATGGGATGCACCACTACTTCTCCTCCTATACTAGAGGTCGTGCCTACAGAGCCTTCCTCCGCTGGCAGTGTATTATGTATGCGGAGTTGATTTAAACTCTAGTACAATGATAGGTCCACACTGAGTTCCAGTTGTCTCAGTTGCTAGAATAGATCAGACCTTGGGTTTGCAAGGCCATTTTAGAGGCTAATGAGTGCATACAAACATACTTCATGGCCATTGTTAAGTAGAGACTTACATAATTTCATGGTTGTGTTGACAATTTTGAGAGGCGAGTAGAGTAGAGCCTCAGGTCAACCCAGCCTACTGATGTTAGAGGTATTCAAGTAGAAATCCCACAGCTTTGTATAGAGATGAGAGCAACATTATTAGAACTATTTGTGCTTCCTGTGCCTGATACTACTACTGAGGCAATAGTTCATTTATTTGATCCTGAGTCACCACCCTGAGACACAGAAAGAGGCCTTGTCTTGAGGATGATGATCCATATGCTATAGATAAGAGTCGAGAAGTTGGAGACGAAATGTGTAGTGGCTACCACACGAGCCTCGATTGCATATAAGATGGTGAGGCAAGTATGTGGACAGAGATGGTGAGGAGTCTTGCACCCTCTGAACATGCCACTAGTGAGGAGACCACGCAACAGGTTGCAGATGGTGATTCTTAGATGGAGACTTGTGCTTAGGCACCCAGGTATGTCACTTTTTGTCCCCAGTACTATATTTTGGTTTAGTTTGTTGCATTTAGGATAATTGAAATCATTTTTGATAGAATATGGAAAGTTATAGGCCTCGACATAGTCAAAGTAACCAAGGTATATTTCTAACCAATTTTTTAGTCCATGGAGTTTTCCTGCCTGTGTTATTTTTGTAAGGACATTTATTTTATGTTGAACTACCATGTTTAGGATGTGTATGCAGTATTAGTACCATATTATACTAAAATCTATAGAATGTGTTATTTCTGCTGAAAAATGATGCATACCAATCTGTTATGACTAATGTGATGTTAGGTAGTTTTGATAACAACTATGTGACAGCAGTGATTGATAGTTTTTTTCTAATAAGTTAAGGCTCAATTGTGATAAAAAGCATGATCAGAGAGATTGTGTTGACAGTGTAATCAATGCTAAATGTGTGTGAGCTTTACTGTATGATTCTTATACTATGTTTCAATCCATAAGTTGTCTTGGTACTTTGACTAAGACTGTAGGTTAGTTAATTAGAAAGGATCTTAGGACGTTATTCATATTAGTCCACCTAGCCTAAAATAACCAACTAAATGCTTAATATAAACCTTGATCCTAATGTTTGAGCTTTACATGTACCATTTTCTTTGTAGACATCTTAGTAACCAAAACGTTATTACTATGTAATCCTGAAATCGGCCCCGGTCCCTCCTTGACTATTGTGCACCTCAACTCAAGCTAAAAGCCTAAGTTGAGGGTGGATACCAAAAGTGGCCCTGCTTCATAGGTTGGACTGTCTTGTTTTCAGGCCTCCACAACCGTCTGGGTTCTACATTCTCAGAAAGCTTCAACTTTCCCACGTGTGCGCAATATTGTGCACCTCAATGCAGGTCAAAAGCCTAGGTTGAGGGTGGTTGGTGTAAGGAAAAGCACACCATACAGGGAATAAAACTAGTGATGTTTTAAAAAGGGGAAAATTTGAAATAGGTGCAAGAAAAACAAATAGATGCCTAAATGGTGAACTAAAAGGAAAAAGAATGTGAAAAATAGAAAGCAATGAGTGGAAAAACTTGAATAAGGCACCCAAAAAAGGTTTGAAATAGGAGAAAGGAGGTATAAGGCAAAAATATCAGTGTTGGTAGGGAAAAAGTGTAAAATAATGCAGTGTCAAGGCGAATTGTTAGTCAGTATGTGATGTTCTACAAAATGTAGACCTTTTGATGCTTAAAACTTGGAATTTTATGTATTCTCAAAGCGATATTTGTGGGTTTAATGAGTTTTTATATTTGTTTTTTAGGATTACAGGATTTGGCATAATTCAGGGCAAAGTCCTGCAGATGCTAAGCTTTTGAGGAACTACGAGGCACTCTACAAATCGTAGATACTTCCATGAGCATTAGAGGGGTTTCGTGATTGAGATCTTGTGAAGCGACTATTTTTTGAAATTGCATCAACAAACTGTCAGACGAGCCACAGAAGATTGTGTGAGTCGTGGATTGGTTTCATACCTTGAGAATTAGAATTGAAGGAGTTTCTAGAAAGTTATCCGACAAAACTCTATATGGGTCGTAAGTCTGAATATAGCCCATAGAAAGGTCTCATAGAAGTGACATTAGTTTTTGAAGAATGAAGAGTACAAAGCCCAAGTACTAGCAGTAGAACTTTGTATTACCCGTAACCCAGATCGTAGAGCCTGCCAAATCCAGTTTTTCTATTCTATTTTGGATTTGTATTTTACTTATTATAAATAGTTTTTAGGTCTTTTTGAGAAGGAGACGCACGAGAGACTTAAGAAACACCTTGACTTCATAGTTTGTGATTTTTACATAAAAAAAATACATTGTGATTTCTAGTGAAGATTTGGGATTTCTTGTTCTTAACTTTATCATTGTAAATACTTAATTATGTTATTCTATATCATGATTATGCATAGCTAAATCCATAAATAGGGTTATGAGACCACGAAGAACTAATGAGGCAAAATCAAATAATCCATAATTCTTAGAAAATATGCATGCATCTATTAATTAATTCTCTTCATTTTAATTGCTTTTTATTGATGGCTAAAATTAGAACTTGCCTAATTCTCACTAACAGGATCAAGGTACTAATGAATAGGAAAATAGATTAATTAACAAGATTCGATGTGATCCCTCATGTCTAATCAACTGAACTTGATGAAGGGGAGATAATACTAGAAAAATATGTAAGGGTTAGTAATGTAACACTGCGGGGATGGATCAAATCACGTGGTAAAATACCTCTGGCTTGGATCAATGGGTTTGGTAAAGTTAACTTACCGTTCTGCATGCTACACATTAGAAAAAATTATGATGATCTGGTTAAAATAAGTTAGGAATTCATGGGGAACACAATACTCTAGTTACTTCTCTCACTAATTTCACAACACATGCTTCTAGCTTAGGTTTATTTTCTCGCAATACAAAACTCCCTCCCTTTAGGAGATAAGTAGAATAATTTATTCAACTTGCTTGCAATTACTCCAAGTTTGACCATATTCCCTGTGGGATTTGACACTAACCTTGGTTAAGTTAGATATCTTAATAATAACTTAAACCTTCAAAAAGGAGGTGTAGCTTGGGCGACATTAAGATTTTGGCACCGTTGTCGGGGAATACAGCTTAGACTGTAATTTGAGTAATTTAGGTACTAATCCTTGTTACCTCATCTTATGGTTTTGTTGTTTTTCTTTTGTTATAACGTGCAGGTGTAGTGTATGCATAATACTGACAGTCGAGGCAGATCCTTGACTCTGTTTGACCGTGACATCCAAAAGACACTGCAAAGAATGGCCCCAAAAAATACAAATAAAGAAGTAAATGCAACACTAAATCAGAACAATAATAACAATAACCCACCACCACATGAGGATGCTAATCCACCACCACAAGATCGTTAGGCCGCGACTAACACATGGAATCAATTCCAGCTTGATCTTATGGTGATGGATGTCACTAGAGCTATTGTGTTACTTTCATTATCGAATTACACAACGTTCATCATTTTGAGTGGGTTACTTCAAATGCTGCAAAATTGTGAGTTGTTCACATTCTTACCATCAAAGGAACTATATAACCATCTATACAACAATGTTTTCATTTGCAAGAGTATGATGGAAAGTCAGAATTTATCCATGGATACCGTTGTGCTATGTGTCTTCCCATTATCTCTGATAGGCAATACAATGCTGTGGTTATTTAAGCACCTATAGATTTCAATCACTAGCTAGGAAGAAATGTAGAAGGCCTTTTTTGAAGGGTTCTTTTAGAGGTCAAAGAAATTGAAGTTGAAGGACCATATCAACAACGTTGAGCAATTGCCTGGTCATTTGACCAATACTACGTGGGAGAGGTTCAGAAAGTGCCTAAGAAGTGTCCCTAACTACAAAATAGTGGATGATGCCTTGGTGGAAATTTTATATTGAGCTCTGGGTGAAAATAGTCAAGTTGTTGTTGACAATATCATGGAAGTCTCATTTTTAGATCATCCATTTTCGAAAATAGCTGAAAGGTTAGAGAGAGTGGTCAAGTATGACACCCTATATCTTATAGTACAAGTGCTTTGTAAATGAAACGTGATATGGGTTTTTATATTAGCATCAACTTTTTTAAAAGTTCTTGAATCTCAAATTAGAGGGTGACATGTATGTCTAACGCTGAAGAGGGACGAGTGTAAATAAGTTTTAAGTCAAATTGAGAAGATCACGACCTTAAATGAATTGAAAGAAGTGAGGTTCTTGTAGGACTTAGGAAGCTAGTAGGTGAATAACCTACATGCTTAGCTAAACTATGCTAGCTAAATGGAGACGAGACCCGACGCCAAATCTGTCCAAGTTCGATAATTAATAAAGTCTATGTTAAGAGTGTAACTTTAGCCCATGTTTTACTATTGCAACTAGACAATACATACATCCCAAGAAGAATAATAGAATTTTCCAAGTACATCACAACCAACTTGACTAATTGGGCCTAAGCTAAGTGAAGAGAAATTAGGAAAATGGATAGCCAAGGGCCATCTACCTTGAGACCCATTTAGGCCCAAGTGTGAGGACCAAGCTACTGCATCACTAGCTTGTTAATATGTGGTCAAAATCTCAAGAGAAATTCAGCCAAAGGGACCCTTTAAAAGGGCTCAAAAATAGTCCCTTAAGTGATTTCACTTTGGAACAATTTTCAGCTTTCCTAAAGACTTTCTTTTACTCTTTACTTCACTTCACAACACAGCAAATGAAACCCTTTATAGTTATTGAATGAAATATCAATCTTGAAGGCTAAGGTAAGTGGAAATATCCATGTATTTGGTATATATTTCCCATGAAAAACAAGAAATATATGCCAGTTATGCTTGTTAACAAAAGTCGAACAACATGCGTTTAGAAAGTTGCTGCATACTTGCCTTTTTTTTAGAGACTTCTGTATGGTTCATAGGCTAGATTATGAAGAAAAGTTGATGTTTTTAGCATTGTTTAAGTTATATTTATTAATCTATGGTTGCTACCCTGATTTTGTTTCACTTAAAACCGAGTTTTATTGTGTTATCTTAAGTGTGATTTTGATTGGAACTTGTGGGCCGATGGATGGAAAGCTATTGTCTCACATCCTTCATGACTACTTTGGTACTGTTCTCGGACTATTTTAAAGATATTTTTACGTATAGATGTGTTGAGTACAGTTAGGTTAAAGTCCGGATAGTTTTGACTTATTGACGTCAAGATATAGGGAAATGGCGTAATGTTGTGCTACCTGGTTGCATGTAGTGAGGAGTTCATGTGTGCTGTGAATTATGAACTGTTTCTAGCATATGACAGACCTAAACTAGGCTTTATACACCATGTATATAGAATGGGTAGTAGAAACATATGCTTAGGAGTGGAAAGGATGAAATAACATCTTTGGGTCGATACTTATGGGTTGCTGCTCAAAGTTTATTTTTAAACTAGATTGGATTGCCAAGACATGTTTAGTAGTTACTAATGCTTGTTTAATTACCCACACTAATGTAGATCACTACTTGAGAGAAAAGCAGGTTACTTTGAGGCAATAACGACGTCGTATAATGAGGTATTTAAGGATACTCGATTTTGTATTATTTGGCATGAAATCTAGATTCTTCCTTGACACATAAAGGTACTTACCAACTCCAACACAACTATTAACCGTGTCTCCACTATTTCATATGCTCATATGTTCCTATACATAGTCACCTTTAAATCTACATACATACGTAGATACCAAGTTACATGGGTTCTTGTTACTAAATAAAGTTCATGAGTTGCTTCATCTCATACACATTTCATTATTTGTGTAACATGCTCTTTTCATTGTCATATTATCTTTTATGATTATTTACATATCACATTCTATATCTACAGTCCTACAACTTCAATATTGTGACCACCCAAAGAATCATCTCAAAGGTAATTGAAAGGTAAAGTATATTACTTATTGATGGGTGGTAACTTGAGGGGTGGAAGAATCACCTAGCCAGGGGCAATCCTATTACAGTGGGTAGCCCAAGGGGTGAAAGAAAAAGCTTAGCCAGGGTCGATTCCGATATAGATTTACCACTGATTATCTGGTCATTTGTATTACATGTTATGCATAGATTATACAGTAAAGGTAAAGTAATAAAAAGAACATAAAGTACATGATCTCACAGTATAACTAAAGGTGGTCTCTAATCCTTACACTAGTGCATAGTTTAGTTTGAGTTGTTATTTTATATATAGTATTTCTTGCCTTACATATTCAGTACATTATCTCGTACTGACATCCCTTATGAGGGACCTGCATTTCATGTTGCAAGTATAGGTGCTAGTAGATATCCCAAGTAGGAGTGCAAGATATCCAGCTACTGTTTCCAAGCTCCAGGTTACTTCAGAGCTTTGTGTGTCTAGAACTTATATTTTTATATTATATAGTTAATCGAGGCGGGGCCTGTCCAGACCCTTATCAGATACTTTTCCTTATCTAGAGGCTTTGTAGACTATGTAAATTAAAGTGTGATCATGTCTTATACTTTAGCAACCGTGGCCCCAACGGCCTAGCCATATGCATTTCCTTTTGGCTTGTTATTACTGTTTACTTTCTTAAAGGCATGTTAAATGTAGAAAACCCTTATAATTTGTATACAAAGCACATGGATATAGTTTGGTTCTCCAGAACCTTATCGAGAAAAGGTGCCAGTCTGCCTTAATTGGACTTTGAGCGTGACATCAAGACTAATAATGTATGGGGGACAAGAGACAAGTCCACAACCAAAAACTCATTCTCAGTCAGTACTAATTCAGTGTAATCATAGATAAATAAGGAGATGATGCAAAATCTTGCTCTAATTAGTACAAATGTGGAGTTATTGGTAAAGCAGAGCCAAGAACATGAGCATGAGTAGCTCATAAGCTTTCATGAGCACCCATATACGAGGAGTCTTATTATGGGGAGGACACTTGCTTTGTCACTGATTAGATGGTAGGTTTTTGGACCAACACCCAAGGGTCCAATCAGGTATATTAGCGCTAAGGTCAAGGAAACCAAGGTCAAAACTTTAACAGGAATGGCATCTTCAGAAACAATAATCAAAGACGTTACTATGACAGAAACAGGGGCTAGGATAGAGATCTGATTGGGGACACAAAGATAGTTATAGAAATATTCTGTATATGCCACCATATAATAGAGACTCTAATGCCGGTAGCTCTTGATTGAGGAGATGTTCGACTGACTACTGAAGAATGCTGACACTTAGGATGAGACCTTGAAGGGGAATAAAGCTGATATGTCTAGCATTAATCAGAAAATTGAGTCTCATTCTATTGCTATGAAGCAACTGGAGCAATAGTTTAGTCACGCGTTGACTAAATTGAACTAGTATCATAAAGGTACATTGGAAGTAACATATACACAATCCAAAGAATGAGGGGCAATGCATAGCAGTGACAATACACAACGGCAAATAGACCTTGACCCTCCGATGCCAGTTTTGGGAGGATATGGTTTAGAGCAAGGATGTAGAAACTAGAGATGCTCGTGCCAAGGATAGGGTGACTGATGTAGTAGTGATGCTATCAAAGTTAAAACTCATTCCTAGACCTCCCCCTCCTATCCCTTAGAGACTCAAAAAGGAAGAGAAAGATAAATTCCAGCACTTTATCTTCATGTTAAAGCAACTTTCCATCAACATCCTTATCATTGAGGCATTAGTGAAGATTCCTGGGTATGTAAAGTTTATGAAGTACTTGTTCACCAAAAAGGGGACTATGAGCTAAAGGCTTTGTCAAAAGCTTCAGCATTGCAATGTGATAGCAATAAGGTCCTTAGTGCAGAAGACAGAAGATCCCAAAGCATTCACCATACCTTGCACCATTAGAGATATTGAATCTCAAAAGGCCTTATATGATTTAGGCGCCAGCATCAATCTAATGCCTTTTATAGTGTTCAAGAAGTTAGTGTTAGGAACCCTTACTCTAATAAATATGTGGTTGTTGATGGCTAACAGGACAGTGAAGAAACATGTGGGAATATTATATGATGTCCTTGTCAAAGTAGATAAATTCATATTTCCCATAGAATTTGTGCTCCTGGCTTGTGATGTTGACTTCGAAGTCCCAATCATCTTACGAAGGTTGTTCCTAGTGACTGGACAAGCACTAGTGGACATAGAGTTGGGTTATCTTATGTTCAGATTAGGTAATGATGTATTCATCTTCAATGTCTTCCAGTGTACAAAGAAAATAATGATCTGAAGGTAGTTTATGTCATTGAGAATATTGAGAAGGTAAAACCAAAGGTACCAATTTAAGAAAGACTGGGTGTCGAAACTCTGGAAGCAATGTTAATGAATTTTGAGAATGATGGCAGCCCAAACTATGAGAAGATAGTAAAAGCTCTAGGAGTATCTGGTTTCACTAGACATTAAGCCAAACTTTAACTGGACTTGAAAAATTGAGAGTCACAACTTGCTAGACCATCCCTTGAGGAGCCACTAGTGTTGGAATTGAAGGCTCTTCTAGCCCATCTAAGGTATGTGTTTTTGGGTACTAATAATACTTTGCCTATCATTATTTCTATAGATCTTCTTGATAAACAGATGAATATATTGATCATGGTGCTCAAGCAGTTTAAAAATGCTATCGGGATGGATAATTGCTAACATCATTGGCGCCCCACCTGGGGAGTGCACTCATAAATTCAACTTGTTAAGAACTATAAACTGAGTATTGAAGACCAAAGGTGCCTTAACCCACCTATGCAAGAGGTTGTGCGTAAGGAAATCATCAATTGGTTGGACACAGATATGATATGTCTGATCACTGAAGTGAATGGATGAACCTTGTCCAGCGTGTTCCAAAGAATTGAGGTATCAATGTAGTCCCAAATGCTAGCAATGAGTTAATCCCCATACGACAAGTCATTGGTTAGGGGGTGTCCATGGACTATAGAAAGCTCAATACGTCAACTGAAAAGGACCAATTCCCAATCCCATTCATGGACCAAATGCTAGACCGCTTGGCAGGAAAGGTTTACTATTGCTTTCTTAATAGTTACTCAGACTACAATCAATCTTTATAGCTCTAGAAGACCAAGAGAAATGATGTTCACACGTCCCTATGGCACTTTCACATTTAAAAGGATGTCATTTGGGTTATATAATGCACTAGCAACATTCCAGAGATTCACAATTTGCATCTTCTCAAACATGGTGGAATACACTATCGAGTTATTTATAGATGACTTTAGTATGGTTGGAGATTCATTTGAATATTTCTTGAAGCATTTGCATGTGGTGCTTCAAAGATGTGAAGAATGACATCTGGTTCCTATTTGGAAAATATGTTACTTCATAGTAAAGGAGGGCATTCTGTTGCAGCACAAAATCTCTATAAAAGGCATTGAGGTAGATAGTGTCAAAGTGGAGGTGATTGAAAAGCTTCTCTACCCATCTCTACCATTTGTCAAGAGTGTGAGAAGTTTCCTAAGCTATGCAGGTTTTTACAAGCGCTTTGTAAAGGACTTCTCAACTATTGCACACCTTTTGTGCAAACTACTTGAGAAGGATGCTAATTTCATTCTTGATGATGCATGCCTAAAAACATTTGGAGGGATAAAGCAGAAGTTAATATCAGCTCCTATTATAGTTGATCCAGATTGGTCAAAGCCCTTCGAGATCATATATGATGCAAGTAGAATTTCACTTGTTTTGGCACTAGGACAACATGAGAGAAGATTCTACATCCCATTTATTATGCTAGCTAATCCCTAAATACATCACAGAAAAGATACACTGTCACGGAGCAAGAGTTACTCATAGTGGTTCTTGCATTCAAGAAATTCTAGTCTTATCTTTTGGAGACCAAAGTCATTATACATATTGACCATTCAGCATTATGGTACTTAATGGCCAAGAAGGATGCAAAACATAGACTAATTCACTGGGTACTTCTTCTTCAAGAGTTTGACTTTGATGTGATTGATTGAAAGGCGACCAAAAATTTAAGAAGCAGACCACCTATCCAAATTAGAGAATGAGGCCATGGTAAAGTTCAATGATAGGGTGAAAATTAATGATTCATTCCCTCATAAGAGAGTGCTAGCAGTATCTCACGATATGATACCATGTTTTGTAGATTATGCAAACTATTTATCAGTGATATTGTGCTATCAGACTCTACTACTTACTAGTGTCGCAAGTTTGTCTGATGTGAGAAAATTTTTTTGGGAATGATCCAAATGTGTTTCACATATGTATAGATGGGATTATTCGTCACGGTGTTTATGAGTTCAAAAGGATTAGTATTCTAGAGGTATGCCACTCATCCTTAGTGGGCAAACATCATAGTGAAATTCTGACAGCACACGAGGTCTTACAGTGTGGCTACTATTGGTCAACCATCCATAAAGATGCCCACGACTATGCCAAAGCATGTGATAGATGCCAGAGGGAAGGTGGTGTTTCCTACAAGCACCAGATCCCTCTAAACCTCGTTATGGTGATGAATATTCGATATTTGGGGAATAGACTACATGGGCCTATTTCTTAGCTCTTATGAAAACAAGTATATTTTAGTGAATGTAGACTATGTATCAAACTGGGTGGAGGCAGTGGCGCTCCCCAATGTCACGACCCAAGCCTAGGGCCTAGTAATAACATAGGGAATTCGAACCCGAAAGGACCCCAAATAAGCTTGTTAGCATATCATTTACACATCCTTTCTTGCGGAAGCAATTAAACAACAACAAAATAGTATAAATAAGGATAAAGGGACTAAAGGAAGTCTTTGATAGCATAAAGCATAGGATACTCAAGAGTCAAGATCATAGTTTAATTACATTTCTTGTCCAACAACACCTCTAGCATAGATTGGGCGGGGGCCAAGACACTTTTTGGGCTCACCCTCACCATACTAAGTTCAACATAAAGAAACGACATAAGCAAGAATAACATAGCTAGTGTCCCTGAACTTAAGGACTCACTAAAGCTTTTATTCAAGATGTCGAATCTAGGCACATGGAGGATGGTCGTGAGGAGCTCTGGTTCATAAATAGTAACATCATGTAGGAATACAGTACGCATTAGTACATTTGAATGTACTATGTATGTAGGATGCAATTCAATAAGGGATAGACAATATAGTCAAAATGCATAATTATAAGCAAATGATAGTATATTAACAACATGGCATGCATGATCAATGCTTGAAGTAAAATATGCTCATATAGAACATAATACTTGTGTAGGAAGAGACCTTATCCATATAACCCACGCAAGCTTTGCTTGAATTTCAGGGCTTGACATCCCCTTGGAAGGTGATTGAGGTACATACCCCTCAACAAAGTAGTATGGGCTTGCCACCCCTCGGAAAAATGATTGAGGTACATATCCCTCAACAAGATAGTACGGGCTTGCCACCCTCCGATAAGGCAATTGAGGTATTTACCCCTCAACAAGGTAGTACGGACTTAACACCACTGAAAAGGTGATTGAGGCTCAATACCCCCTCAACTAGGTGATTGGGCTTAACACCCCACAAAAAGGTGATTGTGCTTAACATCCTCCACCAAGGTGTGTTCAACTTGCAACACCAAAATTACTTTCATGAATTCATCACATACATATATTCCTTTTAGCATCATCAAGTCCCTTGACTCATAGGCCATGCAATAGATTATCAATAACTCAAGAATCCTTAAACGGACGTTTTATCAAACACTTGGTGGTTGTGTAATGCTAGTTTAAAATCATGCAATTCAAGAGTGAAATCATGTGATAAAACTCAATGTAAATCAACCCACCAACACTTGGTAATAGCCCCATGCAAGATACATTGAAACACCTCATCAAATCTCATAATAGATCATAGATTAATAGCTCAAAATGTGTTTAAACAGTCAACATTTCATGAAACCCCAATATAGTTTATAATCAAATTCATGATAGGAGATACCCAGAGACAATTCAACTTGAAAACATGTAAATCACATAAAGAGGAAGGTTGGGCACCATGAGTGAAAGGACCTAATGGTTGAAACCCTTATACCTCAACTTTGGGGATTTCCTTGATGAAGATTTGAATGAGAACTTGAAGCTTGAATGAAATTCTTGAGATTTGAAAATGAGTTTTGGACACTTGAATTTGGGTGAAATATTTCGCTAAGTGTTAGAGATGGTTTTGCAAATGTCTTGAGTGATATGGGGTTGAAAAATGACTAAGCATAGGTGTTTTGACGCATTAGAGCGCATGGGCTCAAGACCCCAAAACCTTAGGAATAAACAGTGAAACTGGCAATAAAAATCCATATCTCTGCGCCCCTGGCGCGTATCGACACTGGATAAGCAAAATTTTGGAAAATGAAATTTTACTACAATTGCTCTAAAATAGGGATTATATCCATCTCTCACTCAATTTTTCCCCCTGATACTGAATATGAAGTCAGATTTTGATATCTCGCATGAATTTTGAGATATATGAAAAATTGTGATTATGGACATTTCTTAGGCACATTTTTGGGTACTTTTTAGGGCGTTTCAATATCTCCCCCTTGAGAACATTCATCCCCGTATGTCAAAGTAACATACATATGAGAAGTAATCAAGATGATTTCAGCCCAACATATGAATGCAGTTTATTTAAACATCATTTTAGAAAAACTCAATATGAGTGTCACAGATCACCATAAACTTGCCCACATAAACATGAATGCAAATGATATAAGGGTTGAAATTTAAGACTTGAAATCACATAGGAGACTTAAATTAGTACATTAGGCTTGAGTAGAGTTGAAGAGATATGGGTATTGCTTTTTCATGTCTGCCTTGGCTTCCCATGTGGCACTTTCAACTTGTTGGTTCCTCCAAAGGACCTTAACGGAAGCTACATCCTTGTTCATCAATCACTTCACTTGTCTATCCAAAATTTCTACCTGGACTTCTTCATATGTAAAATTGTTTTCAGCAACACGCACTACATCTAAAGGCACAATAGCACTTGGGTCACCCACACATTCTTCCTCTGCATAGACAGATGGAAGACTAGATGAACCATATTCATATCATTGAGCAACTCCAACTTGTTGTCCACCTTACCAATCCTTCTCAACACTCAAGAAGGACCCACAAATCTTGGTCTTAATTAACCCTTTTTACCAAAACGAACCACACCCTTCATGGGTGACACCTTCAAATAAACCCAATCACTAAGCTTAAATTTAAGATCCCTTCTCCTCATAGTGGCATAGGACTTTTGTCTACTTTGGCCTATTTTCAATCTTTCCTTATTAACCTTACCTTCCCCATGGCCTCCATAACCAAATCTGAACCTAACAAAGCCATCACCCCACCTTAAACCATCTAACTAGGGATCTACAAAACGTCTACCCTAGAGTCTCAAAAGGAATCATACCAATACTTCAATGATAGCTATTCTTGTAAGCAAACTCAATGAGTGGAAGATGTTCATACCAACTACCCGTAAACTCTAAAACACAAGCTCTAAGTATATCTTCAAGAGTTTGGATAGTTCTTTTAGCTTGGCCAACCATTTAAGGGTGAAAGGTCATACTAAGCTTTATCTTGGTACATAGACCACTTTGGAAGGACCTCCAAAAGTGAGAAATGAATTGAGCACTACGATCCGAAATGACAGACAAAGGCACCCCATGCAATATAACCAACTCATGAATGTGCAAGTTAGCATAATCTTTGGCACCATAAGTAGTTTTGACCAATAGAAAATGAGTCGACTTTGTCATTCTATCAACCACAACTCAACTAGAATCAAAATGCTTTCTAGTCTTAGGCAATCGAACGACAAAATCCATGTTAATTTTCTCCTACTTTCAAGTAGGAATCTCTATATCTAGGCTAGGCCACCCGACCTTTGATGCTCAAATTCAACTTGTTTGCAATTATAACAACCGGATACAAATTGTCACAGCCCAAGCCTAGGGCCTAGACATGACATAGTGAATGGAGAACACGAAGGGACCCAAGAAAAGCTTCTTAGCATATCATTACACATCTTAGTCGCGAAAGCAAAAAAAGAACAATAAAAAATATAAATAAGGGAAAAAAGGCTAAGGGAAGTCTTCTATATCATAAAACATCAAAAGATTAAACATAGTTAAGCTTATAGCATCATTACATAACTTGTCCAACAATACCTCTAAATATAGACCTTAGCAAAGGCCAAGACAAGCAATTGGGGTCACTCTCATAGTCAAAGCGTACAATAAAGGAAAGAGATTCTTTATATATAGCATAAGATCACGGACATGGTCCCCGAAACTGAAGACTCACCAACTTGCTTTGTAGAGATAGTACTAGACACGGGGAGGATAAAGATGATTGTGAGGAGCTCCAATTCCTACCTGGTAATATCATGTAGGTATAAAGTATGCATTAGTATGTTTGAATGTACTAAGTATATAGGATGTAATGCAACAAGCGATAGACAATATAATTACAATTCGTAATTAGGCAATAAATGAGCATATAGAAATATGGAATGCATTAGTGATGCTTGAAGTAAAACATGCTTATATAAAATATATTACATGTGTAGTAAGAAACCATCATGTCCAATGCTTACCACCCCCTTGGAGAGGCGATTGAGCTATCAACTCTTCAATTGGTTGATGGTGGTCACACCCTACCATCCATGGTGATTGAAGTATCAACCCCTCAATTGGTTGTTGGTCGTCTCACTCCGCCATCCATGGTGATTGAAGTATTAACCCTTATATTGGTTAATGGTGGTCTCACCCCACCATCCATTGTGATTGACATCTAGCACCCCCTCAACTAGGTGTGGTCAGCTTGCAATACTATAGATACTTTTCATTAAATCATACATATATACCATATTTTCATCATTATAAAGTCATACAAGCCACAGGACATGAAATGGATTATCAATACCTCAAGAACCCTAAACTGGACATTTTATCAAACACTTGGTGGGTGTGTAATGTTAGTCTAAAATCATGCAATTAAAGAGTGATATCATGAAAGAAATCTTGAATTAAATCAACCCACTAACGCTTGGTAATACCACCTTGTAAATTACATTAGAACCCCTCATCAAAACTCATCATAGATCCTAGATTCATAGCTCAAAACATGCATAAACAGTCACACTTTTACAAAACCCCAACATAGTTCATAGTCAAATTCATAATAGAAGACCTATAAGTATAATCAACTTAGAAAAGTGTAATTTATATGAAAAGGAAGCTTGGGCTTTGGGGAATTCTTTGATGAAGATTGAGATGAGAACTTGAATCTTGAGAAATCCTTACGATCCGGAATGAGATTTGGCACTTGAATTTTGAGTCAAATATTTGTCTAAGTATTTAAGAGAGTATTGGGGAATGTCTTGTATGATATGAAAGTGAAATATGGCTAAGTATAGGTATTCTCACGTATGGAAAGACTTAGGCTCAAGACCTGAAAGTCTTGGACTGAAGAACAAAAACTAGGAAAAAATAACATAGAGGCGAGCCAGGGGCTCGGAAACCTCTCTGGAAATTGCATTTTGCAATTTTCAAATTTTCATACGATTGTTGTAAAATTGGGGTTTGGCCCATTTTCCACTCAATTTTGCTCCCCGAACAAGAAGATGAAGTTTGATTTTTGATATTATGCATGAATTTTTAGATATATAAAAATTATGATTTTGGGCACTTCTGAAGCACATTTCGGGCACTTTTTGGGGTCTTTTCAGTATCTCCCCCTTGGTAACATTAGTCCCAGAATGTCAAAGAAATGTATATAAGATGAATAATCGTGAAAAAATCAGCCCCAACAAGAATGGAATAATGCACTTAAATATCATTTTCAAAAATCTCGACAAAAGTTTTAAAATCACCATGAACTTGTCAATATAAACATGAATGTATGCAAATGACATATATGGCTGATACATGAGACATGAAACCACATACAAGGCTTAGAATTAGTGCCTTAGGCTTGAGTAAAAGGAAGAGATAGGGATATCACTTTTGCATGTCCGCTTCGGCCTCCTATGTAGCACTTTCGATTTGTTGATTCCTCCAAAGGACCTTCACAGAAGCCCCATCCTTGTTCCTTAGCCTTTTCACTTGTCTATCCAAGATCTCTACTGGAACTTCTTGATAAGAGTCAAGTTGTCTTCAACAATACACACAACATTCAATGGGACAATAACATTCAGATCACCCACACATTTCCTTAACATGGATACATGAAAGACTAGATGAACAGAGTCATTTCACTTGGCAATGTAGGCCACCTTACTAATCTTCCTCAACACTCTATACGGACAAATAAGACTTGGACTCAATTTACCCTTTTTACCAAAATGGACCACACCCTTCATGTGAGACCTTCAAATAGACTTAATCACAAATTTTAAATTCAAGCTCCCATCTCCTCACATCAGCATAGGACTTTTGACGACTTTGAGCAGCTTTCAAACTTTCCTTAATCAACTTTACCTTCTCTATAGCCTCCATCACCAGATCCGGACCCAAAAATACCATTTCCCCAACCTCAAACCCATCCAAATAAGGATCTACAATGCCTATGATAGAGGGCCTCAAAAGGAGCCATACCAATGATAGAATGATAGCTATTGTTATAAGAAAACTCAATCAATGGAAGATGATCATCCTAACTACCCTTAAACTCCAAAACACAAGCTCTAAGCATATCCTCAATAATTTGGATAGTTCTTTCATCTTGGCCATCCATTTGAGGGTGAAAGGCCTTACTAAGCTTTACCTTGGTACCAAGACCTCTTTGGAAGGACCTCCAGAAGTGTGAAGTGAATTGAGAACCACGATTCGATATGATAGACAAAGGCAATACATGCAATCTAACTAACTCATAAATGTATAATAAGCATAATCTTTGGCACTAAATGTAGTCGTAATCGGTAGAAAATGAGTCGACTTTGTCATTCTATCAACCACAACCCAAATAGAATCAAAACCTTTTCTAGTCTTAGGAAACCCAACCACAAAATTCATGTTAATTTTCTCCCACTTCCAATTAAGAATCTTTATGCCTTGGGTTAGGCCACCCTGCCTTTGGTGTTTGGGTTTGACTTGTTGGCAACTATGACAACCAGATACAAATTTGGCAATGTCTTTCTTCATACCTCCCCACCAAAACACATCCCTTAAATCATTATAGATCTTGCTAGAACTGGGGTGAATATAATAAGAAGAATTATGAGCCTTATCAAGAATCTTCTTTCTCAAGTCTTCCACACAAGACACACACAACCTACCTTGGTACCTAAGGGCACCATCTCCCCCTTGGGATAAAACCTCCAACCTACCCTCTCTTACAAAGTCCTTCAATTCTAACAAGGAAGGGTCAAGATCTTGCTTTCATTTTACATCATCAACCAAGGAAGATTTTGAATAATCAACAACCACAATACCACCATTATCAACCTCTTCCATCCTAACCCCCAATCTAGCCAACCAATGAACCTCTCTAGCCACCTCTTTGCCCCCCATCATCAACATGAGCTAGGCTACCCATAGAAACCCTACTCAAAGCATCTGCGATAACATTAGCCTTACCGAGATGATAATGTACATTCATATCGTAATCCTTAAGAAGCTCTCACCACCTTCGTTGCCTCAAGTTGAGATCTTTTTGACTGAATACATATTAGAGACTCTTATGATTGGTAAACATATGAACATGCACTCCATACAAATAATGATGCCAAATTTTCAAACCAAATACCACGGTGGCCAATTCAAGATCATGAGTAGGATAATTCATTTCATGTACTTGGAATTGTCTAGAAGCATAGGCCACCACCTTACCATTTTGCATCAAAACACAACCCAAACCAATTAGGAGGCATTACAATACACAAGAAACTCTTCCAACTCTTCCGATAGAGACAAGATAGGAGCGGAGATAAGCTTATCCTTGAACATTTGGAAACTCCTTTCACACTTATTGGTCCACAAAAACTTAGCCTTCTTTGAGTAAAATTAGTCATGGGAGAAGCAATAGAAGAGAACCCATTAACAAATCTTCGGTAGTAACCCGCTAAGCCCAAGAAACTTCTAAT
This sequence comes from Solanum sejunctum, assembly GCA_025642045.1. NCBI lineage: Eukaryota > Viridiplantae > Streptophyta > Magnoliopsida > Solanales > Solanaceae > Solanum > Solanum sejunctum. Next base: position 10,631 of record JAOTQJ010138311.1, on the reverse strand, counting down.
ATCCGATAGGGTGAATGGTCTAGGCCAATTTCTAATCACCTCCATTTTCTTAGGATCCTACCTTAATACCATCCCTTGACATCATATGACCTAGAAAGGCAACCATTTTCAACCAAAATTCACACTTCTCATACTTAGTATACAACTTCTCTTCCCTTAATCTTTGAAGTACCATCGTCAAATGACTCACATGCTTCTCCTCACTATGAGAGTAGATCAATATATCATCAATGAAGACCACCACAAACAAATCAAGGTAGGGTTTAGAGACCCTATTCATAAGATCCATAAAGATAGCTGGTGCATTGGTCAACCCAAAAGACATAATGACAAATTCATAATGCCCATACCTAATCTGGAAGGCTGTCTTAGGAATGTCACACTCCCTCACCTTCACTTGATGATATCCAGACCGAAGATCAATCTTAGAGAAGTGACTAGCTCCTTGAAGTTGTTCAAATAAATCACTAATCCTTGGTAGAGGATACTTATTCTTGATGGTGACTCTATTAAGTTGCCGGTAGTCAATGTACATCCTAAGGGACCCATGCTTCTTCTTTACAAACAACACCGGTAAATGCCAAGGTGATTGGCTACGCCTCATAAAATCCTTTTCCAACAAGTGCTTTTACTGCTCCTTCAAGTCTGTCGAGACTGTATGGTGAGGACGAATAGAAATAGGTTAAGTATCGGGAAAGAGGTCTATACGAAAGTCTATTTTCCTTTCTGGAGGAACACCGAGAAGGTAATTTGGAAAGACATCAAGAAACTCACTAACCAATGAAACCAATTCTATAGGAAGGACTATAGACTCAACATCCCTAACCGTTACAAGATGATAGAAAAGCCCCTTAGAGATCAACTTTTGGGCTTTAATGCAAGAGATAAACCTACCCATTACCATCACATCATGACTCTCCCACTCAGGATAAGTTCATTTGGGAATTGAAATTTGACCCTATAGGTTCGACAATCAATAGAGGCATAATATGCATGCAACCAATCTATGCCAAGAATGACATCAAAATCCACCATAACTAACTCAACAAGATCGTAAGGCAAAATTTTACACAAAATGTAAATGAGACAATTTCTATAGACCTTTCTAGCAACAATAGATGCACTAATAGGATTATACCTCACAAGACTCGAACAATAATTCAGGCTCAACATGAAACTTTTTGGCAATAAAAGGAGTAACAAAAGAAAGAGTCACACTAGGTTCTATCAATGCATACACATCAAGATCGAAGGTTTTTAACATATCGGTGATGACATCAGGCATATCATCAACCCTTTGTCTCCTATGGAGTGCATAGCATTGATTGTGCCTTGGGGCACCACCTTGTTGGCCTCCTCTCCGCAAAAGAACTGCATTAGCACCCAACCTTGTGGATGAACATCCTTACCCTTGTTTTGATTCCAAAGAAATCAACCTTCTTGTAACCTACTTCCCACAAGTATAGCAAGCATTAGTGTCCCTCAAACATGGACCATCACGGCCTTTACCATATCTTGGTCATATAATTCTAGGCAACACACCACCACCTACTTAAGGTCTTGGGTAGTCATTAGCAAATCTCCTATTATGAATATGAGAAGACCCTTGGCCTTGGTAAAACCAGCCACCCTAGGGACCTTGGAACTTACTATCAAAACTGGCCGTCTTGGCCTCACTACTACTCCTCTTTCTCAACTTCTCCCCATACAATTGTTTGGCATAGGTCATAAGGCGGGACAAGTCCACGTCACCAATCAGTATAGTGGTCTAACTCTCCTCATTCACCAAATTGAAAACACCTATCACAAACTTATTTATTCTAGACCTTGGGTCAGCAACCAAGTGTAGAGCATATTTATAGAGTTGTTTGAACTTGAGGGCATACTCCCTCACACTCAAAGCTCCTTGCTTCAAATTCATGAACTCTATCATTTTGGCCTTCCTAAGCTCAAGAGGGAAGAACTGGTTGAGAAATGTCGCCTTAAACTCCTCCAATAGCACCACATTTTTGTTCCACTTCTGCTCATTCCATTGAGTATACCATATTCGGGCCACCACCTTGAGTTGGTAAGCCGTCAACTCTGCTTTTTCCTCCGATCTAACTCCTATAATAGCCAACACATTGTATACCTAATCAATAAATTATTGAGGGTCCTCATCCACTTTAGACCCATAGAACTTCAGTGGGTTCATCCTCATAAAGGCCCTCACCCGAGATGCTAGAGTAGGAGCATGAGGGGCTTGGGGCCCTTGATTGACTTGATTAGCCATAGCTTGAACTAGCAAAGTGATAGCATCCCAGAGCACTCCATGAGCTGGTTGTTCTTTGGGAGTACAGGCTTTTCTTCTTCTTGTATTAGGCATGATCTAAAATGGCAAAGGACACTCATTAGGGGGAAAAACTTACCTTAACTCCTATAGCACGACATAGAGTAAGAGAAGGGAAACATCTCCTAAAATGTCTCATAGCCTCTTACTCATAGTTATGGTGCACAACACAACCATGAATAAGACTCAAATCAATGCAGTGTATTGGATACCGATGACTATTATTTTTTAAAACTAGTGCTCTGATAAAATGTTTTGTCACAACCCAAGCTAGCCTAGATGTAACATGATGAATGGTGAACCCGAAGGGACCTCAAACAAGCCTCTTAGCATATCATTACACATCCTTGGTTGCGGAAGCAACAAAATAACTATATAGAATAGAAATAATGGAAAGAAAGGCTAAGGGAAGTCTTTCATATCATAAAATATCAAAAGAGTCAAAGAGAGTTAAACTTTTAGCATCATTTAACTTATCCAACAACACTTCTAAACATAGAACTTAGTGGGCGCCAAGACAAGCAATCGATTCACCCTCATAATCAATACATACAACAAAAGAAAGAGAGTCTTTATATATAGCATAAGATCACAGACATTGTCCATGAAATTAAGGACAGACCAACTTCCTTTGTAGAGATAGTACTAGCCACGGGGAGGATGAGGATGATTATGAGAAGCTCCGATTCCTATATGATAACATCATGTAGGCATATAGTATGCTTCAGGATATTTGAATGTACTAAGTATGTAAGATGCAATGCAACAAGAGATAGGCAACATAATCGAAATGTGTAATTAGGCAATAAATGAGCATATAGCAATATGGCATGCATGAGTGATGCTTAAAGTTAAACATACTTAAATAGAGCATATTATATGTATAGTAAGAGGCCATTATATCCAAGGCCTACCACCCCCTTGGAAAGGCGCTTGAGGTATCAACCCCTTAATTGGTTGATGGTGGTCTCACTCCGCCATCCATAGTGATTGAGGTATCAATCCCTCAATTGGTTGATGGTGGTATCACCCCACAATCCATGGTGATTGATGTATTAACCCCTCAATTGGTTGATGGTGGTCTCACCCCGCCATCCATGGTCATTGAGGTCTAGCACCCCCTCAACTAGGTGTGGTCAACTTGTAATGCTATAGATACTTTTCATTAAATCAACACGTATATACCATCCTTTCATCATCATAAAGTTATACAAGTCATAGGACATGCAATGGATTATCAATAGCTCAAGAACCCTAAATCGGACATTTTATTAAGCACTTGGTGGGTGCATAATGCTAGTGTAAACCATGCAATTAAAAGAGTGAAATCATGCAAGATATCTTGAAGTTAATCAACCCACCAACAGTTGGTAATACCACCTTGCAAAGTTTATTGAAACTTCTCATCAAAACTCATCATAGATCTTAGATTAATGGCTCAAAACATGCATATACAGTCACACTTTTGTAAAACTCCAACATAGTTCATAGTCAAATTCATAATAGAAGACCCATAAGTAAAATCAACTTAGAAACATGTAATTTAAGTAAAAAGGAAGCTTAGGCACCATGGGTGAAATGACCTAATGGTTGAAACCATATACCTTAGCTTTGGAGAATTCCTTGATGAAGATTAAGATGAGAACTTGAAGCTTGAGTTAAATCTTTAAGATCCAAAATGACATTTGGCACTTGAATTTTGAGTAAAATATTTGTCTAAGTGTTTGAGAGAGTATTGGGGATGTCTTGTGTGATCTAAAGGCGAAATCTGGCTAATAATAGGTATTTTCATGCAAGGGAAGAGTTAGGCTCAAGACCCAAAAGCCATTGACCGAACAACAAAAACTGAGAAAAAATAACACAGAGGCGAGCCCTTGGTGCATCGCGCCAGGGGCGTGGAAACCTCTTTGGAAATTGTATTTTGCAATTTTCAAATTTTGATACAGCTACACTAAAATCGGGGTTAGACCCATTTCCCACTCAATTTCGACCCCTGTACAAGAATATGATGTCAGAATTTTGATATCACGCATGGATTTTGAGATATATGGAAATTACAATTATGGTACTTTTGAGGCACATATTTGGGTACTTTTTGGGTGTGTTTCACAAATTTAGCAATATCTCTCTTCATGCCACCCTACCAAAACACTTCCCTCAAATCTCTATACATCTTAGTAGAGCTGGGGTGAATAGAATAGAAAGGATTATGAGCCTCATCTAAAATCTTCTTCTTCAAGTCATCCACACTACAAACACACAACCTACCTTGGTACCCAAGGGCATCATATCCACCTTGGGTGAAAATCTCCACCTTACCATCTCTCATTGAGGCCTTCAACTCTAACAAGGCGGGGTTAAGATCTTTGTTTGCCTTTACCTCCTCAATCAGTGAAGATTTTGAACCATTAACAACTACTACACCACCAATCTAGCCAACCGATGGACCTTTCTAGCCACCTCCTTGCCACCATCATCAACATGGGCTAGGCTACCCATAAACTCCCTATTTAGAACATTGGCCATAATATTAGTTTTACTGTGGTGATAATTCACACACAAATCATAATCTTTAAGAAGCTCTAATCACCTTCTTTGACTCAAGTTGAGATCTTTTTGGATGAACACATATTAGAGACTCTTATGATCGGTAAACACATCAATATGGACCCCATACAGGTAATGATGCCAAATTTTCAAAGCAAAGACCATGACGGCCAATTCTAGATAATGGGTAGGATAATTTGTTTCATACAATTTAAATTGTCTAGAGGTATAAGCTATATCTATACCATTTTGCATCAAAACACAACCCAACCCAATTCTTGAGGCATCACAATACACAACAAACCCTTCCAAACTTTCTAGTAGAGACAAGAGAGGAACGGAGATAAACTTATCTTTAAATATATGGAAACTCTTTTCACACTCATTGGTCCACACAAATTTTGCCTTCTTTTGGGTCAACTTAGTCATAGGAGAAACAATAAAAGAGAACCCATTCACAAACCTCCAGCAATAACCTGCCAAACCCAAGAAACTTCTTATGTCTAATGGAGTCAAAGGTCTAGGCCAATTTCTAATTACCTCCATCATTTTAGGATCTACCTTGATACCATCACCCAACCATATGACCTAGAAAGGCAACCGTTTTCAACAAAAAATCATATTTTTCATATTTCGTATGCAACTTCTCCTCGCTCAAGATTTGCAACACCACCCTCAAGTGATCCACATACTCCTCCTCACTATGGGAATAGATCAAGATATCATCAATAAATATCACCATAAACAAATCAAGGTAGGGTTTAAAGACCCTATTCATAAGATCCATGAAGATAGTCGGTGCATTGGTCAACCCAAAAGACATAATCACAAACTCATAGTGCCAATACCTAGTCCGGAAGGCCGTCTTGGTAATGTCACACTCCCTCACCTTCACTTGGTGATACCTGGACCGAAGATCAATCATATAGAAGTGACTAGCCCCTTGAAGTTGGTCAAACAGATTATCAATCCTTTGTAGAGGGTACCTATTATTTATGGTGACCCTATTCAGTTGGCAGTAATCAATGCACATTCTAAAAGTACCACCCTTCTTCTTCACAAACAACACCGATGCACCCCAAGGTGATTGGCTAGGACTAACAAAACCCTTCTCCAACAAATCGCTCAATAGCTCCTTCAACTCCTTTAACTCTATCGGGGTCATCTAGTAAGGGGGAATAGAAATGGGTTGAGTATTGGGAAGGAGGTCTACACTAAAATCTATTTTCCTTTTGGGAGGAACACCGGGAAGCTCATCAGGAAAGACATCAAGGAACTCATTAACAACCAAAACTGACTCTATAGGAAAGAGTTTGGACTCAACATCCCTAACCCTCTCAAGATGATGGAGACGCCCCTTAGAAATCAACTTTTGGGCTTTAAGGCAAGAAATAAATCTACCCTTGACCACCACATCATGACTTTCCCACTCAAGGATGGGTTCATCAGGGAATTGGAATTTTACCCTACGGGTTTTACAATCAATAGAGGCATAATATTCATGCAACCAATCCATCACAAGAATGATATCAAAATCCACCATATCCAACTCAACAAAATCACAAGGCAATATTTTATTCGAAATGAATATAGGACAATTTCTATGGACTCTTCTAGCAACAATAGATGCACCAATGGCAGTAGACACTTCATATGACTCACACACAATTCTGATTTAACATGAAACTTTTTGGCAACAAGAGGAGTAATAAAAGAAAGAGTGGCACCCTGGTCTATCAATGCATACACATCAAAATCAAAACCTTTAACATACAGGTGACAACATCGGGCATCTTATCTACCCTTTGTTTCCCTTGAAGAGCATAGAATCAATTTTTCCTTGGAGCACACCCTTGTTGGCTTCTTCTACCCTCTTGTTCACTTCCTCCTTCCCAAGGACTTGTATTTGCACCTTGGCCTGGTGGATGGCCATCTGTACCTATGTTTTGATTACGAGGACAACTAATCATCTTATGCCCCACTTCCCAGAACCATAACAAGCACTAATGTTCCTCAAACATGGGCCATTATGGCCTCTACCACACCTTTGACACTTAGGATAGTCATTACCAAACCCCCTATTAGAAGCATTGGAAGGCCCTTGACTTGGAGGCTTGTGGCCTTGAGGATACCGGCCACCTTTGGGATTCTAGAATCCACCTTCAAAACGGTCACTCTTAGCCTCACCCATTCTCCTCTTTCTCATCGTTTCCCCCTCTAATTATTCGGCATAAGTCCTGAGGTGGGAGAAGTCAATATCAGCTATCAACATGGCAGCACAACATTCTTCATTTACCAAGTCAGACATACTTATCACAAATTTGTTCATCCTAGACCTTGGCTCGACCACAAATTATGGAGCATATTTGGAGAGTTGGTTCGACTTGAGGCATACTCCCTTACACTCATCAACCATTGCTTTAGATTCATTGATTCCATCATTATGGTCTCTCTTAGCTCAAGAGGGAAGACCAGATTGAGAAATGCCACCTTGAACTCTTCCTAAATAATGACATTGTTATTCCCCTTCTCCACCTTTCATTGGGTGAACCAAATTTGGGCCACCCCCTTGAGTTGGTAGGCCGCCAACTCCTCTTAACACCCATAATAGATAACACCTTGTACACATTATCAATAAATTCTTGAGGATCCATGTCCACTTCAGACCCATGGAACTCCAATGGGTTCATTCTTGTAAAATCCCTCACCCTAGAGACCGAAGTAGGAGCATGAGGGGCTTGGGTCCCTTGGTTGATTTTATTAGTCATGGCATGGGTTAGCATGGTAATAGCATCCCAGAACTCTTCATGAGGCACTCCCCTATCTTGAGGAATGGGAGGGGCCGGTTGCTCCTTTGGGACAAGCTCTCCTTAGCCGTCCTCGTGGAATAGGTTTGATCTAGACAGCCCAAATAAAATCAAAATTATTTCTAGTCTTAGGCAACCCAACCACAAAATTCATGTTAATTTACTCCCACTTCAAAGTATGAATCTCTATATCTTGGGCTAGGCCACCAGCCTTTGTAGTTCGGCTTTTACTTGTTGGAAAGTGTGACAACCGAATACAAACATAGCAATATCTTTCTTCATGCCACCCCTCCAATACACCTCTCTCAAATCTCTATACATCTTTGTAGAACTAGGGTGAATAGAATAGGACGAGTTATGAGCCTCATCTAAGACTATCTTTCTTAAGTTATCAACATCGGGCATACACAACTGACCTTGGTACCTAAGGGCACCATCTCCCCCTTAGGAGAAACCTCCATTCTACCATCTCTCACCAAGGCCTTCAATTCAAGCAAGGTGGGGTCAAGATCCTGTTTTACCTTCATCTCCTAAATCTATATGATCTAAAGCCATCAACAACCACTATACTACCATTATCCACCTCTCCCAACCTAACCCCTAATCTAACCATCCGATGGAACTCCCTAGCCACCTCCTTGCCACCATCATCAATATGAGCTAGGCTACCCATAGACACTCTACTCAATGCATCGGCAATAATATTAGCCTTACCGGGGTGATAGTGCACATTTATATCATAATCTTTAACGAGCTCTAACCATATTCTTGATATCAAGTTAAGGTCTTTTTGAGTGAACACATATTGGAGACTCTTGTTATCTATAAATACACCTACATCGACCACATACAAGTAATGATGCCAAATTTTCAAAGCAAATACCACGCCGGCCAATTCAAGATCATGGATAGGATAATTTTTTCATGCACCTTAAGTTGTCTAGAGGCATAAGATATCACCTTACCATTTTGCATCAAAATACAACCCAACCCAATTACTGAGGCATCAGAATACACAACAACCCCATCCAACCCTTCTGGTAAAGATAACATAGGAGCGGAGACAAGCTTATCTTTCAAAGTTTGGAAACTCTTTTCACACTCATCGGTCCACAAAAAATTTTCCTTCTTTTGGGTCAACTTAGTCATAGGAGAAGCAATAGAAGAGAACCCATTCACAAACCTCCGATAATAACTTGCTAAACCCGAGAAGCTTCTAATGTCCAATAGATTCAAAGGTCTAGGCCAATTTCTAATTATCCAATTTCTAATTATCTTCGTCTTTTGAGGATCCACCTTGATATTATCACCCGACATCACATGACCTAGAAAGGCAACCTCTTTTGACCAAAACTCATATTTTTCATATTTGGCATACAACTTCCCCTCCTTCATGATTTGCGACACCACCCTCAAGTGATCCACATTATCACAACCCTAGCTTAGGGCCTAGACGTGAAACGACGAATGTGAAGTCTAATGGAACCCCAAATAATCTTCTTAGCAAATCGATTACACAACCTCTGTTGCAAAAGTCATTAATCAAAAACAAGATCATAATAAGGGAAAAAGAGGCTAAGGGAGTCTTTCATACATAAGATCATTCAACAGATAAGAAAAGCTAATGTTGAAAGCATAGTTACACAATTTGTCCAACAACACCTCTAATCTTAGAGTTGAGCGGTGGCCAAGACACTCTCCGGGCTCACCCTCATAGTCATAAACATCAAACAAAGAAAGAAGTCTTCACATAACATAGAATCAATAGATATCGTCCTCGAAAGTTAAGGACTCACCACGTGGAGAAGGATGATCAAGTAGAGCTCCGATTCCTAGATGGTAACATCATGTAGGCATAGAGTATGTGTTAGTACGTTTGAATGTACTAAGTATGTAGGATGCACATATATGAGCAATGGGTAAGTATAATAACAATATGGCATGCTTGATCAAAATGCTTAAAGTAAAACATGCTTATATAGAACATATTACATATTTAGGAAGAGACCACCTTTATAAACCAATCAAATTAGTATTTGGAATCCAACGTATGACCACCCCTTGGGAAATGATTGAGAAATTCACCCCTCAATTGGTAGATGAGCATGACCACCCCTTATCAAAGTGATTGAGGAATATACTTTCCCTCCAATCGGTGGATGAGCATGACCACCCCCCATCAAAATGATTGAGTTAATGTACCCCTTAATTGGTAGATAAGCGTGACTACCCCCCATAAAAGTGATTGAGTGAATGTACCTCGCAATTGATAGATGGGCATACCACCCCCTATCATAGTGGTTGAAGCATAACACCTCCTCAACTAGGTGTGGTCAACTTACAAAAATATAGATATTTTTCATGAAAATAACTCACATATATATTTCTTTCATCATCATAAAGTAACTCAACTCATACATATGCATTAGACCTTCAATAACTCAAGAATCCATAATCGAACATTTTATCAAAAACTTGGCAGTTGTGTAATGCTAGTACAAAACTATCCAATTTAAGAGTGAAATCATGTGAGAAAAATCCATGTAAAACCACCCACCAACACTTGGTAATACCGTCATGCAATATACATCAAAACCCTTCATCAAATCACATGATGAATCATAGATTCTAGCTCAAAACATGCTTAAACAATCAATATTATATGAAACCTAACATGGTTTATAATCAACATTCATAATAAGAGATACCGATAGATATTCTAACTTGAAAACATGCAATTTGTATAAAAAGATGTTAAACCCCGTAATTAATTCAATCAAAGTAAATTGTTTAATTGGAAAAGTTATGACGAACATGGTGTAATTTAAATTAAGTAAGTTCGCGGTACTTAATTATAATTGGAGCATATATTTTAAGATGGAGTCGGGAGTCCTCAATTGGATTAAAATAGAAAAGTTTGGGGACCTAATTGAACAATGGGCTAACTA
>JAOTQJ010138304.1:17030-40231 GCA_025642045.1 Solanum sejunctum | reverse complement strand
TGTTCTACTTGACAAGAGAAACCAAACATGATAAACATGATAAAATACACTAAATGGATCCATTAGTATAGGAAGGGCTATAGCTCACAAAACCCTCTGTAAAACCTCTCCAGACTTGATCGAATCTCTCACTCAAATTCTAGGATTTCATGCTCAATTTTGGAACTCAAGAACCCATCTCAAGCTTCAAGTCGACTTCAAGTTCATTTCTATAAATTCAAGGTTTATGTTATCTTGGTCTTCATCCATGGATCCTTTCACCCATGGAGCCCAACCTTCTCTTTTTATGAAAATTTCATGATTTTAAGTTGTACTACCTATGGGTGTCTTTTATTATGAAATATGAACATAAATTATGTTGGTGCTTTATCAAGTATTGATGGTTTATGCATGAATATCTACTTCAAACTTATTCCATTAGTTGATTTATATCTATTGAGATTATGCATGATTTGAGCTATGAAAACTATGAACTATGTTAAAATGTTGATATGTATTTCATGATACCCAATTTAGGAGGTTTAACTACAATATTGGTAGGTTGATTTTGAGTTGATTTTACATATCTTCTTTACTCTTGAGTTGCATCATTTTGAACAAATATCATGAACTCACCATGTATTTGATGAAATTACTTGACAGTCATTCTCAAGTTGTTGATGAACTAGTACATGATTTACAAGTCAAGTGACTTCATGAAGATTAAGTATTTTCAAGCATGTATTTAATTCATGAAAAGTATCCATGATTTTACAAGTATCAATTTGAGCCCTATTTTTAAGATTTCTACCTCTTGTGAGCCTTTTCATGTTAAAGTAAGGGTTCATTCATGTTATTATCTACTTTTATGTTCATGTTAGGCTCACTAGTAGAGGTCAGGCATGTTTAAGAGCTACTCATATCATGTTATCATGTTTCTTACAAGTTATTAAAGTTATGATTATTTCAAGTATTTTGTGGGATTAGACTTAGCACTGACTGAGGCATAAGATGGGGGCTATTCTCAAGGGGTCCTTATATAAAGTCTTTAGTCTCTAAAGTATGTGCCACCATAGGATTATTTATTACGTTGAAAAATGACTAAGTATGAGAGATTTCATGTTTAAATGTGCATGGTGTTATTACCCGAATGCCCTTGGACTAAATAAGAAAATTGGGCGTGGATCACCAAATACACTAGTCCATACCACAGGAATGTCGTGGCTTGGGCACAGACACACAATAGAGATAAAAAGTTAGCAAAAATTATTTTTCACTACAGGACTTCTAAAATCCGAGTTATTCCACTTTCTCACCTAATTTGCCCCAGATCAAGAATATGAAGTCGAAATTCTGAAATCACATACGAATTTTGAGATATGTCAAAATTACGATTATAGGGCATTTCGAAGCATATGTGGGGTGTTTCATAAATCCAAGCTCTTCACCAAGAATCACAAGTTTGAATTAAAAGCACAATATAATGTTCCAAAAGTGTTTCTCTCAATCTCTCTACTATTTGATACTATTCTGTAACATTCTGTATGAAAATAACCTAAAAAACCTATTTATAGTCTTTAACATACAAAATCAAAATAAAACAGGAGAACTGGGTCGATAGTCTCTACGGGCATTTCTATAGGCCGTATAATGTTTATGTCTCATAGTCCGAGTTTTGTGAATTTCATCTTCAATTTTGGGGATGACTTCTACGATACTTATCTATGAGCCGTATAAAGTTTTACGTCCTATAAAGGGTTTTGACTATCAACTTTTCAACAAACTCTCCACTTTTTGATTTTCAGGGCATGCCACCAAGTCTACGGCTCAAAAAATCTTCTATAACTCATCTGAATGTTCATAGAATAAACTTCAGAAAATCACCCTTCACTGAAATTTTGTAGAAAACCAAATCTATAGGTCGTGAATTCTCTATGGCCTGTAAAAGGTCTCATGAAAATGCAACTTTTGCAAATTCTGCACACTTAGCCCAAAAAATGTGCCAACCTTGTAATCCTACAAAACAAACATAAAAACACATCAAATCTACTAGCATTGCTTTAAGAAAACACAAAATTCCATATTTTTTAGCATAAACTGTGTTGTGTTGTAACAGAATATCAACATCCTCAACTTAAAATTGTTGCTTGTCCTTAAGTGACATACTAAATCTATATAAGCAATATAGTCACACATATACCTCAATGAAATGGCATACATCCTATCAGACTCAAGCACAGATACCTGCACTTTATTAAAAGCATATTAGATAGTGGTCAAGCAAACAAATCACATAACAACATATATGACAATGCAACTATGATAAGCAAGGCAATGATCGACAAGCAACAACTGCTGAATTAGTCTAATGTCAACAATGTAATACAACTGCTCTCATAGAAAGAAGTCTCATATTCCTGTAATGATGATATTTTAATATTCAATACGTAAGACTATGCAAAATCACTCACTCGTACAAAAGACATTCAAATACCATGCTCAATTCCAAATGCTTGCCCCTATACTCATGACTTTGACAATTGACTACTTGCACTAGGATCACTTGAGGACGTTATTGACTTGTAATGTAGGCTCAGAGGGCATTAGTATGATCTTTTGGGAATATAGTGACAAAAGGCGCAACTTGACAGTACTTTTTTCTGCACTTTTGGCCTACTAACACTGTCATTTTTCACTTTATTCTTGCTTTTTCCTATTTCAAGCTTTTAAAGGTGTCTTATTATAATTTTTAAGCTTTTATACTTTTGTTTTTGTATCATTTTTCTTTTTAACTTTCATATTAGGAATTACTAATTTTTCTTGCACCCAAAACACTTTTTTTTGTCTCCTTGTTCATGTATCAATAGCTTTCACCCTCATTTCATTTTTACCCTTACACCAAGCACCATCAACTTAGGCTTTTGGCCTGATAGGGCCACTTTTGGTAGCCACTCTCAACTAAGGGTTTTTACCTAAGTTAAGGTGCATAATGTTCAAGGAAGGACCAATCTCATTTCAGGATTTTACATATAATAAGGCTAGATAACTTAGTTAAGTTATTTTTTTAAGAAAAGTGTACATGTAAGGCTCAGTTATTAGGATCAAGTGATACATTACACATTTGGTTAGTTATTTAGGCTAAGTGGACTATTATGAACAATAACCTATGATCCTTTCCTAACTAACTAACGTACAGTCTAAGTCAATATAAAAGGGCAAGTTCCAAATTGAAGCATACTATATGAATTTTGCAAGGAAAGCTCACACTAAAATGACACTAATTACGCTATCAACAAAGATTCTCAAACTATGCTTTTCATATCACAGGGGTAAAAAAGCAACACACCTAGGCACCAAAGTGTCGAACTTTGACTATGTCTGGCCTCCCTCAACCTATTTAGTGGCCTCCTAAGTGGTAGGAGCATGATCTGAGGGGCCCTTACCCCTTGCCTTCTCTAGCTCTTGAGCCAACCTCATCTCCTCATTCTGTTTCGATCATACATTGGCAAGCTCAATTTCTTACTCCTCTATAATATGTTGTCAAAATATAGAACTTTTGATGCCTAAAACATAGGATTTTTTTGTATTGCCAATGCGACATTTATGGTTTTATGTGTGTTTGTGTTTAGTGTTACAAGAAAGTAGGTTGGCATGACTTTGGGGCAAAATTGTAATTTTTTTTTGTTTTTGGTGATCTACAAGACACTCTATGAGTCATACATGTAGTTTTTTCACAAATTCCAATGAAGGTTGATATTTAAAGTTCAAGTCCACGAGACCTCTACTTGAGTCATATATATAGGTTTCATGAAGATTTCCAAAGAGGTATAATTTGAAGCAGTTGAAGGGTATGAGTCTTAAGTATAAGTTGTAAATTAGTTTACGAGTCATGACGATAGTTCATAGAAGTGAAGTCCAAGATCCTAAGAGTTGATTATGAGACCCTAATTACGACTCTTAGAAGAATCTATGGGTCATAAATAGGTTTTGTGGAGTCCTCCGACCAGTTTTTTTATTTTATTAAGGACTTAATTATAATTACTATAAATAGTAATTTTTAGGTCATTTTTTAGAGAGTGCTATCAGTTTAATTTTAATTAGGATTAGAATATAATATTTAGATCGAAAACTGAGAGAATACACTTGTGAATTAATTTGATCTTCAAATCTTGTGATTCTCAAATCAATGTTGGATTTGCTTGATTCTCAATTCAATTGGGTAGGTGTTTAATTATGTTTTCTCAATTCGTAATTTCTTCATCTATCCATAGCATGTGTAGCTAGATCCACAACTTGGGGTGGCAACCATGAAGATCTAACCAAATAAAATTGGGTAATTCCAATTCTTGGAATGTGAATTTGCATGTATTAATCAATTCTCTTAGTTTTGCATATTTTCTAGTAGTGGCCAATATTAGAACTTGCCTAGTGGTACCTTCCCAGTCTAGGTTATCACGACTCAATCCTAGGGCCTAGATATGACACGATGCATGGTGAACCCTTAGGGGCCCCAAGAAAGCCTCTTAACATATCATTACACAACGGTCGTAGAAGCAACAAAATACAATAAGAGATAGTAAATAGGGATAAATGGGGCAAAGAGACAACTTTCATATCACAAACATCAAGAAATGGAAGAGTCAAGTCTCGTGCCATAAATACATACCTTGTCTAACAACACCTCTATTACATAGATAAAAGCATGGGTTAACACAATCAACCGGGCTCATCCTCACAGTCATAAGTATACATTAAATTAAAGAGAGTTTTAATACATAACATGAGATGAAAGTCATTGTCCACGGATTTGAGGACTCGCCAACTATCTTTGAATGGAAGTACTAGCCATGAGGAGGAGGGTGATCAATTAGTGCTCTGGTCACTACATGGTGACATCATGTAGCATAGAGTATGCATTAGTACGTTTAAATTTACTAAGTATGTAGGATGCAATCCAACAAGAGATAGGAAGTATAGGCAAAATGCATAATAATAAGCTCTAAATAGCATAATAGCAATGTGGCATGTATGATCAATGCTTAAGGTAAGACATGCTTGTAAATCATGATCAAGAAATGTAAACTCAATATGGAACACATACTCAAACCCCTTTTACCACCCTTCATGAAATAGGCCAAATGCCCCCCACTAGCCTTACGATATAGCCTTTTTCGAGAGTGTTACCAATGCTCTTACCGTACGACATAGTCTTTTTGATAGGTAGTATATGACATCCCCTACTTGATGATTTAATCTTTTGGGTAGGAGCCGTGATTTTTTCTACCTTAGGGCATGACCTTTTTGATAGAAACTCTACACCTTACGATATGATCTTTTCTATGGAAACTATTAGTCTTTCTACCTTACGACATTGACTTTTTAGTAGGGTATCCATACCTTATGATATGATCTTTTTGGTAGGGACCATTAGTCATTCTACCTTACGGCATGGCCTTTTCACTAGCATATAGATACCTTATGATATGATCTTTTCGGTAGGAACCATTAGCCACTATACCTTATGGCATCGCCTTTTTAGTAGGAATCATGGAACTAGCTCATCAAACCATCACATTTCAAGCATAAAGAGAGGGCCTTCTTCATTTTCTCAAGGGAACATCAAAAATGGGAATCCAAAAATCTACTTGCAACACCATATATACTTTTTTATGAAAACAACTCATACAAACATTCCTATTATCATCATAAAGTCATTCAACTCATATTCTATGGTTTAGACCTTCAACAACTCAAGAATCCAGAACTAGACATTTTATCAAACACTTGGTGGGTGTGTAGCGCTAGTGTAAAATCGTGCAATTCAAGTGTGTAGTCATGCTAGAAAATTCAATGTAAATCTATCAATAGATACTTGGTAACGCCTCAAGCTATATACATACTAACCTTTCATCAAATCTCACAATAGAACTTAGATTCATAATTTAAAGCATGCTGAAACAACCATAGTTTCATGAAACCCCAACATAGTGTGCAGTGAAATTCATAATAAGTAAGATCTATGAGTAAATCAACTTTAAATCATCAAATTTTGAGTAAAAAAAAGCTTGGGTATCATGGCTAAAAGGAATCCATGAAAGAAAGCCACATACCTTAGCTTTGGAGAATCCATGAAGAAGATTGGAGATGGAGACTTGAAGCTTGAATCAGAACCATAGAATCCGAATGAGTTCTGAGACTTGAAATTTGGAGATGAAATATTGTCTAAGTTTTTGGGAGAATATTTGGAAATGTCTTGAATGATATGACGATGAAATAAAGCTAAGTGTAGGCATTTTCTTGCATGGGAACACTTAGGACCAAGACCCAAAAGCTTGGACCTACTACAGAAACTGGGCATTTTTAACATTGAGGCGCGCCCCTAGCATGACGCATCTGGGCATGAAAACCTCACAATTTTTCACCACTTTGAAATTTCAAAATTTTCTACGATTGCTCTAAAATCGGGGATAGACCTATTTCCCACTCAATTTGACCCCCGATCAAGAATATGAACTCAAATTTTTAATATCATACACAAATTTTGAGATATATTGGAAATTATAATTTTGGTCATTTTCGAGGCACATTTTCAGACACTTTTGGGGTCGTTTCAATATATCTCCCTTGGGAACATTCGTCCCCAAATGTCAAAGAAAGGTATACAAAAGACATAAATAGGATAATTTTAGCCCACACAAATATGCAACAATGCACTTAAACATCTTTTCAAAAATCTTAATATAAGTGTAAAATCATCAAGAACTTATCAATTTAAATCTGAATGTATGCAATGACATAAGGGCTAACCTAAGGATTGAAATCACATAAAGGTATTAGTTGCTATGTTAGGCTTGAATAGTGTTAAAGAGGAATGGATATTTGTTCTCCATGCTCACTCTGGCTCCCCAAGAGACACCTTTGGCTTGACGATCTTTTGAATGAACTCCATCACACTCCCAATCCTTCAAATCCACCATAGCACTTGGATCACTATGCACCACCCTACCATAGGCGCATGGAAACTGAATAAACCATATCCATATCCATAGGTCATTCCCATTCACTTGTAACCTCACCAATCTTCCTCAACACTCTATAAGGACTAACAAATCATGAACTCAATTGTCGACCCTAATCATACTTAGTCTACTTGGTACCATAAACCACCATCTCCCCCTTAGGAGACAACCTCTACTCTACCCTCTTTCACCCAAAACATCCAACTTTATTAAGGTGGGATCAAGGCCTTGCTCAAACTAGACCCCTTCAACCAAAGAAAGTTGAAACCATCAAACACTACACAATCATTCTCAACTTCACCCAATCTTATTACTAACCTAGTCAATCAATGAGCTTCTCCAACCACCCTCTTATTACTTGAAAGACTCCCACTTTTCATGATTTACAAGCAACCCCACATATAACAAATTAACAACATTATCCTCAAACAATGCACTAGCTCTTCCTCACTTTCAGCCATAAACAAACATATCAACACCAAGGACCACCACAAACATAACAATGTAAGGGTTAAAAACCCTATTGAGGAGACCTATAGACATAGTCGGTGCACTGACTAACTAATAGACACTATATCAAATTTTAAACATATAGGAAATCATATTTAGGGCCTCATATAACATAACTTAGGTTCCATACCTCTAATTTTCACAAGACGATACATGTAATCCTTGGAGATCAATTGTACCTTAAGTGAAGAAATGAGCCTACCTTTTTTGCTACCTCTTTGACCACCTCCCATGCAAGGACGGATTCAATAGGGAGTTGAATCTAACTCTATGGGCACAACAACCAAAGGAGACACAATATGCATGCAACTAATCCACTCTAAGTATGGTCTCAAAACGAACCCAATCAAGTCCAACAAAATCACAAGGCAAGACCTAGATGTAAATGATCAAAGAATAATACTTACAAACCTTCTAGCAACAATAGACTCAATCAAAGGGGAAGACACCAAAAGATTCACATAGCAACTAGGGACACGCAAAAGACGCCCACTAGCAACCAAAAAGAACAAAGAAAGAAATAGTTACACACCGAACCCATCAATGAACACACATCTAAGTCAAAGGAACTTCAATACACAGGTAGCATGATTGGGTGACTCATCTACCCCTTGCCTCCTTTAAAGAGAATAGAACTAATTACGTCTTGGAGCATCCCCTTGATCAACATCACCATCTTTACCCTTGTTTTGAGCATATGGGAAATCCCGAAAGTTGTAAATCTCACCACACCCAAAGTATGCACAAATGTTCCTCGACTATGTACCATCATGTTTCCTCTCATATTTTGGATGATTCACCCCTTTATCTCTTTGAGGCCTCAGGTTTGACACCCCGTTCTTAGCAACGCTCTTGCTTGGGGCATTGTCAGACTCTATATCGTGTGAGCCACCATCAAATCGAGCCCAATTGGACTCATTAACAATTTTTTTCCTTAGATTCTCCTCTTCTATTTGTTTCGCATAAGTCCTCAAATGGGACAATTCCATGTCATTAATCAACATAGCAGATCGACATTCTTCACTCACCAAATCGGACACACCCATCATGAACTTATTCATTCTAGGCCTTGGGTCAGCAACCAAGTGAGAAAAATATTTAGAGAGTTGGTTGAACTTAAGGTAATGCCCCCTCACACTCATTGGCCCTTGTTTCAAGTTCATGAACTCCACCATCTTGGCCTCCCTAAGCTCAAGAGGGAAGAACCGATTAAGAAAAGCTGCCTTAAACTCCTCCTATAGAATGACATTATTGTTTCCCATTCCCTCCTTCCATTAAGTAAACAATATTTGTGCCATCCTCTTGAGTTGGTAGGTCACCAACTCTGCCTTGTGTTCTGATCTAAAGCCTATGATAGTCAATAGCTTATAAATCTCTAACTTTTGTGGTCCTTATCCACCTTTGACCCATAGAACTCTGATGGGTTCGTCCTCATATAGTCTCTTACCCTAGATCCCGAGGTAGGACCATGAGGGGCTTGGGACCCTTGATTAACTTCATGGGCCATAGCCTGAGCTAGCAAGGTGAGAACATCCCCGAGCTCACCATGACCTCGATTGTTCCTCGGGAGCGTAAGCTCTTCTTCTTATTATGTTAGGCATGATCAACAACCATGGCAAAGAATAATTGTTAGGGGGGAAAACTCACTTCAATTCTATAGCATGACTTAGAAAATAAAGAAAAATATTTTCTAAAAGACCTCATGTACTCTTACTAATAGATATGGTGCACAACACAACCATGAACAAGACTTTAATTGACGTGGTGTGTTGGACTCTGAGGATCTAATAACCTAGTTCCTTGATACCAAGTTTTTCACAACCCAAGATTAGGGATTGATGTGACACAATGCATGGAGAACCCGAAGGGGCCCCAAGCAATCCTCTTAATATATCATTACACATCCTTGGTTGCAGAAGTAACAAAATACAATAAAAGAGAGTAAATAAGGATAAATAGGGATAAGGGGCAACTTTCATATCACAAACATCAAGAAATGAGAGAGTCAAGTCTCATGGCATAAATATATAACTTGTCCAACAACACCTCTACTACATAGATAAGAGTAGAGGCCAAGATAAGCAACTGAGCTCATCCTCATAGTCATAAGTATACACTAAAGTAAAGAGTGTCTTAACACATAACATGAGATAAAAGTCATTGTCCCCAGATTTGATGACTCACCAACTAGTTTTGAATGGAAGTACTAGCCACGAGGAATAAGGTGATCAATCATTGCTCTAGTCCCTACATGGTGAAATTATGTAGATATAGAGTATGCATTACAACCTTTGGATGTATTAAGTATGCATGACGCAATGCAACAAGATATAGGCAACATAGTCAAAAAGCATAATGATAAGCAATAGATAGAGTAATAGCAACATGGCATGTATGAACAATGTTTAAGGTAAAACATGTTTGTCAATCATGATAAGGGAATGTAAACTCAGTATGGATTACATACTAAAACCTCTTTTACCATCCTTCATTAAATAAGCCAAATGGCCCCTACTAGCCTCATGGTATAACCTTTTTGGAGAGTGTTATCAATACTCCTACGGTACAACATAGTCTTTTAAATAGTTAGTATATGACGTCCCCTACTTTTTGATATAATCTTTTAGCTAGGAACCATGTTTCATTCTACTTTATGGCATGACCTTTTAGAGAATGTCCACAAATTACGATATAATCTTTTTGGTGAAAACCATTAGTCTTTCTACCTTATGATATGGCCTTTTTAGTAGGGTGTCCATACCTTTTGATATGATCTTTTCGTTAGGAACTATTAGTCATTCTACCTTATGACATGACCTTTTCGGTAAGATATCCATATCTTATGATATGATATTTTTGGTAGGAACCATTAGTCACTATACTTTACAACATCACCTTTTCGATAAGAATCATGGAACTAGTTCATTAATCTATTACATTTCAAGCATCAAGGGAGGGCCTTCTCCATTTTCTCAAGAGCACATCAAACATGGGAACCTAATAATCTACTTTCAACACCATTGGTACTTTTTCAAGAAAACAACTCATATAAGCATTTCTATCATCATCACAAAGTCATTAAACTCATATGCCATTCTTTAGACCTTCAACAACTCAAGAATCTATAACCCAGCATTCTCTCAAAAACTTGGGGTGTGTGTAGTGCTAGTGTAAAACCATGCAATTTAAGTGTGTAGTCATGCTAGAAAATTAAATATAAAACCATCAATAGATACTTGGTAACACCCTCAAGCAATACACGTCTAAACCATTCATCTAATCTCATAATAAAACTTAGATTCATAGCTCAAAACATGCTAAAACAACCATAATTTCATGAAAACCCAACATATTATGCTGTGAAATTCGTAATAAGTAAGACCAATGAGCAAATTAACTTTAAATCAGGAAATTTTGAGTAAAAGGAAGCTTTGGTATCATGGGTTAAAAGAACACATGAAAGAAACCTACATACCTTGCTTTGGAGAATCCTTGAAGAAGATTGGAGATGGAGACTTGAAGCTTGAATGAGAACCTTAGAATTCAGATGAGTTTTGAGATTTGCAATTTGGAGATAAAATATTATGTAAGTGTTTGAGAGAGTATTTGGGAATTTCTTGAATGATCTGAGGGTGAAATAATGCTAAATATAGGCATTTTCACTCATGGGATCACTTAGGCCCAAGACCCAAAAGCCTTGGACTGACTAAACAAAACTGGGAAATTTTTAAGACTGAGGCATCACCTTAGAGCATCGCTCCCGGCGCGCGAAAATCTCCTTGTTTTTCGCCACTTTGAAATTTTGAAATTTACTATGGTTGGTTTAAAATTTGGATTAGATCCATTTCTCAATCAATTTTACCACCTGATCAAGACTATAAAGTCAAACTTTTGATATCATGCACAAATTTTGAGATATATAAAAATTATGAATCTGGCACTTTTGAGGCATATATTCGAGCACTTTTAGGGTTATTTCACGGGTAGTAATGAATAGGAAAAGATATTGATTAACTATATTGAATGACATATTCTCATTTAGTCAACCAAACTAGACCAAGGGAACATTTATTGGGACTCCAAGTAAAAGTTCGCATTGTACAGTATAAAGATGGGCTAAGTCACATAGTGAAATTTGCCTCTAACCTAACCAAAGTGTTTGCTAAACTTAAATTACCGTTATGCATGCTATACTGTACCCAAGAAATGAGTTACATGATATGTAGCAAAAGAATTGAGATCGACAAAGCTAAAGTGGAGATGATCAAGAAGCTCCCACCACCCATCTCAGTAAAGGGTGTGAGGAGTTTCCTATTTCATGCAGGATTCTACCGGAGGTTTATAAAAGACTTCTCTAAAATTGTACACCCATTGTGAAAATCTTTGGAGAAAGCTATTATGTTCGTATGATGCGAAACTTAAAGCTTTTGAAGAGTTAAAGAAGACTCCATACTGGTCTAAGACCTTTGAAATCATGTTTGATATAAGTGGGGTTGCTCTAGGTTTAGTATTGGGACAATGCTAGGAGAAGATACTACATCCCATGTACTATGCTAGTAAAGCCTTAAATATAGCCCAATAAAATTACACCATCATAAAGTAGAAGTTACTCTCATTAGTCTTTGCATTAAAAAAATTCAGGTCATATCTGTTAGGGGCAAAAGTGGTGGTGCATACAAACCACTCATCACTTAAATATTAGATGGAAAATAAGGATTCAAAGACAAGGTTGATGAGATGGGTGCTTCTCTTGTAAGCATTCAACTTCTATGTCATTGATAGATAAAGGACAGAGAATCAGGTTGCAGATCACCTCTAAAGACTAGAAGATGGAAAATGCTAAGATTTTATGATGGATTGGAGATAAATAATTCTTTTCTCGATGAGAGAGTGTTGGTTGTATCTCATGATATGATACCTTAGTTTGTAGATTATACAATCGACTTGATAAGTTATATCTTGCCACCCGACCTGAACAATATTAGCGTTAAAAGTTTATGTCCAATATGAGGAAGTTCTTTTGGGATGACCCATACTTGTTTCGTGTATGTGCTAATGGGATTATTCATCATTTTGTTCCTGAAGTTGATATGATAAGCACACTTGAGGCATGTCACTTAGATTTCATGGGATCATTTATTAGCTTGCATGGAAACAAGAGCATCTTAGTTTACTGTGGATTATGTTTAAAAGTGGGTTGAGGTCGTGGCTTTACCCATCAATAAGGGCAAAAGTGTCACAGAATTTCTAAAAAAAACATCTTCTCAAGGTTTGGCACCCCTCGGGCAATCATTAATGATGGAGGTTTTGACTTCTGCAATAGACTTTTTAAAGCTTTACTTGAAAAGTACGGAGTGAAACATCAAATGGTGATGCATTGTCATACTCAAATGAGCAAGAAGTCAAAGGTGTCCAATAGGGATATTAAAAAATTCCCTCCCAACTTACGAATTCAAACTGAATAGATTGGTCGTGGAAGGTGGATGGAGCACTATGGGCATATCAGACATCATTCAAGACCCCTATAGGTATGTCTCATAAGCAGAGTGTCTTCGGAAAAGAATGTCACTTACAGGTGGAACTTGAGCACAAAATATTTTGGGCACTGAAGAAGTTGAATTTGGATTAGAATGATGCAGCAAACTCTAGGCCAAGCCAACTTAATAAGCTTGATGAGTTCCGATTGGAAGCTATGAGAGCTCAACCTTGTACAAATAAAGAATGAAGCTGCAGCATGATCGTCGCATAGACAATCACCATTTGCACCAGGGGACCTGGTGATGCTCTATAATTCAAGACTAAAGTTGTTCCTTAGGAAGGTTAAATTTATATGGTTGAGACCCTTTTGAGTAGTACGTATCTTTGATAATGGGGATATTTTTTTGGAGAGATGAAATAGAGGAATTTTCAAAGTAAATGGCCAAATAGACAAGCCATACCTTGGAAATGTGGAAGATACAAAGATGGTCGAGGAATGGGATATTAAGGAATCCTAAGCACTTAAGCCATCTATGTCATGCCGTGACAAAAAACAGGCAATGCTTGGGAGGCAACCCAAGGAACCCAGGTGCTTGGGCACCCATATATGCTTTTTGACCCCTTTTGTTTGATTTTACTTAATATTGTACATTGAGGATCTTAGGCCATTGTTCTTAATAAATCCACTTTAGCCTCAAAATGACCAACCAAATCGATGATATATCCCTTGTTCCAAATGTTTGAACCTAACATGTACCTACTTCTTGAAACTACCTGAAAACCTAGCCTTGTTAGTTGTAAAATGCTAAAATTGGCCCTGGTCTTTCCTTGAACATTATGTACCTTGACTGAGGCAAAAAGCCTAAGTTGAGAGTGGCTATCAAAAGTGTCCCTATTTTAGAGGATGGATATTGTGTACCTCAATATAGGCCAAAAGCCTAAGTTGAGGGTGACTGGTGTAAGGGTGAAAAACAAAAATAAGGGGGTGAGTTAGGAAGACAAAAAAAATAAAAATTATGTATTGGGTGCAAGAAAAATAAATGATGCCTTAGTGTAAGATTAAAAGCAAAATGGAGTGTAAAAACAAGGCAAAAAGTTGAAAAATGAAAAGAAAGCACACAAAAAATCTTAAAATAGGAGAATTGGAGAATAAGGTGAAAATTCTAGAGTTGGTAAGGCAAAAGTGTAGGAAAACGCAGTCAAGGAGGACCTTTAGTCACTATTTTCCCATAGTATCATACCAAAGCATCCTGAGCCCATGTTACAAACCTATTAAGTCCTAAAGTGATCCTAGTTAGGTTAGATTAAGGTCTGAGTTATGAGTATTGGGGCAAGTTTATAATATTAGACATTATGCATGAATATCTTTTATGAGAGTGAGCATTTTGCATAGTCCTAAAGATAAAGATGAAAACATCATTGAGTGTCAAATATGGGACTTTTTTCTGCAAGAGCACTCGCATTGTATTGTTGGAACTATGCTTGTTCAGTGATTGTGAATTGTTGATAATATGTTTCTTGTCATAGTTGTATTGTCACATGCACCAGTTTTATTGGTCTACTAAATAGCAATCTAATCTAGTTTTGAAAAGCTAGTGTAGGTATCTGAGTCTGAGATTTATGCTATGTATGCCATTTAGTTAAGGTTTGTGAGTTACTGTATTGTCTTTATAGATTGAGTTTGTTGCTTAAGGATGAGCAACAATTTTAAGTTGAGGGTGTTGATGTACTGCCAAAATACAACACTTTTGATGATATAAACTTGCAATTTTATTTGTTCTCAATGCAATATTAGTGGGTTTTATGTGTTTTTGAGTTTATGCTTGCTGGATTATAGGTTGTCCATTATTTTGCGGAATATTATAGAAATTGCTACATTTTTGCTGTTATACGAGATCGCCTATGGGTTATAGACCATTCTACAGGTCATCGAGAGATTTTGTGAAGATTTTCATTACTGGGCTGATTTTTGAAGTTCATTCTATGAACGTGTAGATGAGTCGTAGAGGAGTTTATGAGTCTTAGAAGAGGATTCATTCCTTCAGGATCAGAGAATTGCACTTTCAGGAATTTCATTAGATGAAACTCCCTTTATGGGTCCTAAACCACTTTACCATCATAGAAGGGTGTCGTAGAGTTAAAGTCTGAAATTCTAGCAGCTGAGTACGAGACCCCGATAACAGGCCCTAAACTTCAATACGAGCTGTAAAAAGTACTTTTCATATGCGTGCCGATCAGTTCACCTATTTTGTTTAGGATTTGAATTTAATTATTATAAATAGGTCTTTTGGGTTATTTTTTATAAGTTTGTCGCATAGTACTCAAAGAACTCAATATTTTTGAGAGAGAAAATTGTAAGATCTTATGGAAGTCTTCGAGTAAACTTGTGATTTAATTTGATCTTGAAGCTTGTGATTTTCATTGAAGTTGGATTACTTGTTCATAATTCTATTAGTTAAGTGTACAATTATGTCTTCTGAATTCATAATCTCTCTATCTGTAGACAACATGAGTAGCTAAATCCACAACTAGGGTTGTGGGAACCATGACAAACTAACATAATAAAATTGGATAATTCACAATTCATGGAAGGTGTATATGTATATGCTAATTAATTCACTTTGTTTTGCATGTTTTCTAGTGGTGGCCAACATTAGAACCCGCCTAGTGTTATAGACTGGACCAAGGTAGTAATGAATAGGAAAAGAGATCAATATATGGGATTCTATTGATGTGTTCACATCTAATCAACCAAACTGGGTCATAGAGAGGTTGTACTGGGACTAATAGGTAATGGTTAGTAATGCACAGTAAGAGATAGGCCAAGTCGCATAGTGAAATTCACCTCTCACCTTTGACCATAAGGCTTGGTGAACTTAATTACCGTCCTACATGCTATGCACTAGACAAGAGTTATCTTATCTAGTGGTACTGAATTTGGGAATCATAGGGAACGCGATACCCTAGTTTCTCTCTATTATTGGCTTATCTCTTCTAATAGTTAGTTTTATTTTCTCATTGATTATTGCAACCCCCCATTTTGGGAGTTAAGTTTGATAATTATTCAGATTACAAATTACTAAATTCTCTTGAGTCTATGTATTTCCTGTGGGTTCGACCCTAACCTTGGTTAGGTTATATATCTTGACAACTACTGCTTTATCCTCTAAAAACGAGCTCTAACTTGGATGACATCAGCTTCATTAACATATTTATCCAATTCAACATGTTCTTGAACTGAATATCAAGTAAGAGCTTCTCTAAACTGCTTAATATATTCAAAAGCAAGACCAGTCACCCAAATTATTGACTAACAAATAGTACCAAAGACAACTCTATTTTTATTTCTTTTTTCTCTTCTTTCTTTTCTTTCTCTTCTTATAGGTTGTTCAACCTCATTTTCCCTATCAACGTCTTTATCAGTATCTATTTCAAAGCTAATAACCTCATCAGAATCAAAGTATCACTCATCTCTACCTATCTTAACCTCCAAAGTGCTTTTTGTTTCTTGGACAAATACGCATTACATCACAAATCAACTCCTTTTTTCCTAAATCAACTCCTTAGTTTAACACCCCACATTTTACATGCACTAATATTGTATGAAATAAATCATGATATGGATTGGTCAAATTAGTGTCAAATCTTGAAAGTGCTTGATTCTCGTGTTAACGGGCGATATGGGCATGTAACGCTTAAGAGGGTCTTGTGTATATATATTTTATGTTAAATTGAGAATATAATATCCCTAAACAAATTAAAAGAATTCATGGGTTTGTATGACTTAATAATCTAGTAGGTGAGTCACCTACTTGCTTAGCTTGAATTTGCTAGCTAAACAGAGAAAAGGTTCAATGCCAAATTTGTCCAAGTTTGATTATGGATAAAATCTATTTTGAGGGTGTAATTTTAGCCCATGTTTTAGCATCATAAATACACCTTATTTTTAGTCCAAGAAGAATGAAAGAGGAGCCCAAGTATATTCCAAACCACTTGACTAATTGGGGCTAAAAAAGGATTAAGAGGAAGGCTGGAAATTGGCAACCCAAGTCCATTAGAATTTGATGCCCATTTAGTCTCAATTTTGGGGGAACCAGCTACTTATTATTTATTTACATTAATATGGTCTTACATGGTCAAAAGGCCCAAGGGAAGTCGTCCAAATGAGGCCCTTTAAGAGGGGATTATAAGCAGCAAATTTTAGTCCCCATTTAGACTTAGAAAATTTTCAGCTTTCCCCATTTTCTCAAGCCCATGAAAGAAGCATCACCTAGCCAGGGACGATCCTATCATGGGTGGTAACCCAAGGGAGTCAAGGAAGAACCTAGCCAGGGACGATCCCATATCCCGAAGGGTTGAAAAATCACCTAGTGAGGGAAATATCTTATTACGGGTGGTAGCCCGAGGGGTTAAGGAATAACCTAGCCAGGGACATCCCAATACAGTTTACCACTGATCAGTTGGTCATTTGTAACATAGCTATGCACAGATTTTATAGTACAAATTTTACAGTAAAGGTAAAGCAATATAAAGAACATAAAGTACATGCTCCCACAGTATAACTAAAGATGGTCTCTTATGCTACACCAGTGTACGATTTCACTTGAGTTATTATATCATATACAGTGTTTCCTTCCTTACATACTCAGTATATTACCTTGTACTGATGCCCTTATGGGGTACCTGCATTTCATGCTACAGGTACAGGTGCTAGTAGATCTCCCCAGTAGGAGTACAGGATATTCAGTTGTTGTCACCAAGCTCTAGGTTGCTTCGGGGCTTTTTTATATGTCTACAACTTACATGCTTTTATTGTACAATTTATTGAGGTAGGTCCTGTCTCGATCCTTATCAGATACTCTCTTATTTAGAGGCTTTGTAGACTATGTAAATTATAGTGTGGTCATGTTTTTGTACTTTCAACACTGTGGCCCCAACGACCTAGTCATATTCATTTTCTTTTGTCTTGTATTATTGTTTACTTGCATAAAGGAATGTTAAATCTAGAAATCCTTTATAAAATATATAGAAAGTGAATAGCTACAGGTTGATTCTCCTGAGCCTTATCAGCAATGGGTGTTGGTCCTTCCTAGCGGGACTTTGCGTGTGACATTTAGATCTACTGGCTTTCTCTTTTCTATTTTTTGTTTTGACAATCTTTTTTTTCTTTTATTAGAATTCTAACCTCCTAATGAACAATCACTACCATCTTCATTAAACAAATCTCCATCGTCTATTTATTCACTATTTGCTATTTCACTAGCAGAATTTCCACCCACCCCAAGTTTTTCACCCACAAAATCTTCTTAAAGCACCCCAACCCAGGTTCTTCACCCACAAAAGCTTCTGCAAGCACCCTATCCTCAGGTTATTTACCCACAAAAGCTTTTATAGTCACCCTAATCTCAGGTTCTTCACCCACAGATACTCTTTCAGGCACCCAAGTTTATCACCCACAAAAGCTTTTTCAGCCACCACAGGTTCTTCACAAACAAAAGCTTCTTTAATCACCATAAGTTGAGGTTGCGAAGTAATTTCAAACCCTAAATTTTCACTACCTTCAAAAGTTTGATCAAACTATTTTTCAAAAGTAGGGTTAGATTTTATATCCCCATTATTTATATACTCAAGGCAAAGGGGGCCATAGCAACTTTGTCAATTAATTAGGTCAAATAAAGTTCAACAATATCTCCATATTTTAACTAAGGTATAATGCTCATAATATCCCTATCACTATTAACTTTTATAACATGACGGGCTTTAGGTGGTCTAATATATGCAACACAAGAAGCACAATTATATTCAATTTCTTTAACATAATCAGCAAAGTCAAAGCAGGAGAATTTATCAACATCAACACCAAAGCAATCAATGACAATACCTCTACTATATATAATCCGAGGATTTTGTTGTAATTTTTAACCATGGTGAAACTTTAAGGAGATGTACACATCCATTGTCATACTGAAAAAGATTAACAAAAACTAAGTTATAGATATAACCTAAAACTCATTCAAAATCAAATTTTCTCCATTGAAAACCCTAAACAGAAAAACTATAACTATAAAAATGAAAATTACTAACCTAAAAAATTTACTTTCATCAAGTATCACCGAAATCCCCAATTTTATGAAATCAATAGGTGAAGATCGTCTAGGGATTGCGGAGCTTTCAAAGATGTTTGGGTTTTAATTTGGAATCAGAATGGATACATGAATTAGGGATATTTGGTTCTGAAAGGTCAAGTCTTTTAATTCAGGGATGAGTATGGGTAATGAAAAGAAATAATATTTTAACTAATGAATCATATTGTGCGTGTCTCAGCAATACCCAACCTTCACTTGGATTGGTGATGGGAGGGTTGATAAAAAACATGTTATCAATAGTTAAGGGCGGTACTTAAACCCCCATGCAGTTAAGGTATTAAACTAAGTTATGTGCGACGTTTGAGGAGGGTTATGTATTATCCCTTTAAATTATACATAAACACAGAATTAACCTACTAGGTCATTATAGCATCCCTCACTTATAAGACGTTTGTCCGCAAAAGTAAAGTAAGGGCGTACCTGATGGCTCAAATAAGCTGGTGTGTGATCAAGCTCAAATAGTACCTCTTACTTTGAGGATAAAGCGATTATTGTCAAATATAAAACCTAACATAGGCTAGGGTCGAATCCCAAGGGAATACAGGGCCTTGCCATATTGATTCACTGACAATCAATCAAGCATCAAATTACTCTATTCTCAAGAGGATGGAGAGGGTTTGCAATGATTGGTAGTAAATAAAACTATACGAATAAAATGTAGAGACAAAAACTTTGAGAGCAACTTGGGAAATTGTGTTCCCCATGATTCACTAACTCAAACAACCCAGATAACATAATGTAAATTTGGACATTGCATACAGGACGTTAAATTAAGTTCTTCAAACCCTTGGGTAGAGGTGAAGGTCAAATTCCACCATGGCGCTTGGCCGGCTACCATAGTATGCAAACTAACCATTACCTATTGTCCTAGTCAATCTCTCCTTGTCTTGGTTCTATTGATTAAACGATAACATATCAATCGAATTCTATCACCTATTTCCTTTTCCTAGTCATCACTACCTTGATCAAGATTATGATACTAAAAGGAGTTTAGTGTTGGCCACCGTTAAACAAAAATTAAAATGAAGGAAAATGGATAATACATGCAAATACCCAACTCAACAAATGCAAATAATCCATGTTATTAAGCTAGCTACTCATGGTTCCTACAACCCCATGTTTTGGATTTAGCCACTCATGGCTTGGGCATGCAAATCAATAATAAAATACGAAGACATAGAAGATTTCTTACTCAAGTAAATCGAAGAACAACTAAACCCTTTTGAAATTAGAATCACATGCTTGAATGATAACATTAATCCACAAGTGAATCTCATCCCCAAATTTGAGTCTCAAAGTAAAACCCAAAAGATTCTCTCCACTAACTACTATGATATGAACAACAATCTAAGTATAATGAAAGGGTCTCCAAAAATTGCTCCTAAAACCCTAACTTACACTATTTATACTTTTTATAAAAAGTTCCTTAAAATAATTAGAAAATTTGGTTGGTATCTGCTATGTCTTGTAGTTACGACTCATAGGGTGACCTACAAGCCATAATCGAGCTTTTGTGGACAACACTTGGTATTTTGGACTTCACTACAATGATAAACCTCTAAGATTCATAGTCTAGCCTACGACTCATAGTGCCTTCTCATAGTCCACTCTTGCATTTCTTGGTCCAATTTTAATTAACACTGTTAATTACTACGAGGCCTTCTTCTATGAGTAGTAGAGAGGACTATGGCTCATACCTTGAGCTCATATAGATGAACTCCAAATTCCCAGATTTTTGTTTTTGAACACTGTTAATTGCCATTAGCCGCCCCTACGACTCGTAGCTTGGACTACGACTCATAGTAAGGCCCGTAGTTCTTAAAAATCACCAAAATGTGTAACTTTTCCCAAAATCAAGCCAACCTATATTTTCTATAAAAATAAACACAAAACATATAAAAACTGTCATGATCCAAGCTTAGGGTGTTGACGTGACACTACGAATGGGAAATCCGAAGGAACCCCAAACAAGTCTCTTAACATATCATTACACATCATTGGTTACGGAAGCCATTAAATAAAATAATTAGATTAAAAATAAAGGCAAAGGGGCTAAATGGGAAACTTTCATAAAATAAAGATCAAAACAAGAGAGCCAAGGCTCAATACATAACATGTCCAATAATAACTCTAAAACTTAGATAGGAGCGAGGTCTAAGACAAGCAACCAAGCTCACCGTCATAGTCAATACATACATAAAAGAAAGATATTCTTAGTATATAGCATGAGATCATAGACATTGTCCCTTGAATGGAGGACTCACCAACAAGCTTTAGAGAAATCATACTAACCACAAGGAGGAGGAGGATCAATATGTGCTCCGATTCCTACATGGTATATCATGTAGGCATAGAGTGTGCATTAGTACATTTGAATGTACTAAGTATGTAAAATGCAATGCAACAAGAGATAGGCACATGGAAAAATGCAACATTGTAAGCAAGAGATAGTATATTAGCAATATGACATGAATTAATGATATTTGAAGTAAAACATGATTATATGAAGTGAAACATGCTTATATAGAAATTATTACATGTGAAGAAGGTGACCATCATTACATAACCAAGGCCTATGACCTCCTTGGTGAGGCAATTGAGGTGTATACCCCCCAATATGGTAGCCCAGGCCTACCACCCCCCTGATGAATGAGGCATATAGCCCTCAATATGGTAGCACAGGCCTACCACAACCTGAGCTAGCAAATGAGGTATATATCCCTTAATGTGGTATTTCGGGCCAACTACCCCTCGAACCAGGCAGTTGGTCAACTTTTATCACAATAGATATATTTCATGAAATCATCATATAAATACCTTCCTTTCATCATCATATATTCACTCAAGTCATAGGTCATGCAATGGATCATCAATAGGTTAAGAATCCAAAATCGGACATTTTATCAAACATTTGGTAGGTGTGTAATGCTAGTGTAAAACCATGAAATTTAGGGATGAAATCATGCAAGAAAATTTAATGTATAACCATCCATAAATATTTGGTAATATCCTCATGCAATATACATCAAAACCCTTCATCAAGTCAAATAATAGACCATAGATTCATAGCTCAAAACATGCTCAAACAGTCATAAGTTTATAAAACCCCAACATAGTTCATAGTCAAATTCATACTAAGGAAGACCCATAAGTAAATCAACTTAGAGTCATGCAATTTAGGTAAAAAGGAAGCTTGGGCACCATTGCTGAAAGGACCCAATTATTGGAACCCACATACCTTGCCTTTGAAGAATTTCTTGATGAAGATTTGAATGGAGATTTGAAACTTGGATGAATTCCTTATGATCCAAAGAGATTTGGACATTTGAAGTTTGAGAAAAATATTAGACTAAGAGTTTGAGAGAGTATTGGGAAATGTCTTAGAAGATATGAAGGTGAAATATGGCCCAATACCCAAAATTCTTCACGCATGGGAAGTATTAGGCCCAATACCCAAAATTCTTCAACCTAGCAACAAAACTTCACAAAAAAAAAGTACTGAGGCGCACCCTTGGCATGTCGCACTAGGGACGCAAAAACCTCAGTGGAATTTGATTTTTTGGAAATAGAAATTGTGATACGCTCTCTCTAAAATCTAGGTTAGACCCATTTCCCACTCAATTTTGCCCCTTGATCATGAACATGAAGTTGAATTTTTGATATCATGCCTGAATTTGAGATATATGGAATTATGATTCTGAGCACTTCCGAGGCACATTTCGGGCATTTTTTGAGGTCATTTCAATATCTCCCCCTTAGGAACATTCATCTCCGGATGTCAAAAGAAGGTATATGAGAGATGTAAGCATTACAATTTCAGACCACATAAGGATGCAATAATGAACGTAAACATCATTTAAAAAAATATCAATATAAGTGTAAAATCATCATGAACTTATCAACTTAAATATGAATGCTTGCAATGACGTGGGGATCAAATCATAAGACTTTAAATCACATAGGGGACTTATAGTTAGTACCTTAAGCTTGAGTAGAATGAAAAACATGGGGATATCACTTTTGCATGTCCACTTTGGCCTCCCATGTAACACTTTTGACTTGTTGATTC